>BGZK01002047.1:0-83631 GCA_005406025.1 Eumeta japonica
GCTGGTTCAAAATCCGGCTTTGAAGGACCACAAAAATGTTGCTTATTGGGTTGCTCTGTTTTCCTATCCTCGAAACTTCACACAGGCAAATCAAAGGGATGGAAGAGATAGAACTCACCCTCTGTGTGATGTTGTTTCACTCTCGGCTACCACCGTGATTTCCGAGCACGACTGCGCGCGTCTGCGCTGGTTTACTCAGAACACGTAGAATACACTTGTGGTTCACAACAATGTAATACATGGCGATTTTGCGGTTTAGTTCGCGTTCTCCTTCTGAAGAAAAGCGAGTGGGTAGGAACAAATTTAGTTTGCGGGCGTAAGGGAGGGCTATCTGCCACATTTAATTCCGAGAATACGGCGTAAACAAATTTAGATATTTTCATCAATATTGCTGATGCGATACTGCAAGCATAGAAACATGTTGTTCGGGACCGGTCTCATGGGCAGGATTGATGACGGCATGTACTTCACAGTATTACGTCTGTTTCAATCGCTCCAGGGCACCTCTCTCACATTTTTTCATTTTTAGATTGAGTGGCGTAAACGCTAAAGGCTGATGCAGTGTGATTTCAGGAATTATTGATTATACTAAAAGTGTAAAGCTATTGCTTGGTTTTACTAGTTTATGGAAAAAAAGAATATCTGCATGTATAAGTTTTGTGGACGAAAAGAATAAGTTGGTATAAAGTTGTGAAAAGAATGTTCCAGAGAAATACAAATATATTTTTCTTAACATAAAACTGAATATCAAAAAAATATTTAAATATTTTTTTTATCGTTATCACCGTCGTTATATAAATCAGAACTTACAAAACGGCAAAGTATATAATACTTGTCTTTATGCTTTATATTAAATTAAGGAGAAGAATTGAGTTCATATATTCCGGAAATTTGAAGTTTCTTATACCCGTTTTTCATAGCTTTCCCATTGGAAAAAGAAACAAAGAATATTTTGGTGTCTATGAATTGAGAAGAGAAACCTCAGTAAAAAACCATTTGTTGGAACCGTGCCAGTCAAATCACGCCATCCTTCATTTATTTTTATATTCAATTTTATTTGCAGGCCAACAGCACGAAGACGCAAAACGACCCCGCGGCACACCTCACAATACATTCTTGTCCACGGGCGAATGAAGGGATATGAAGCGTTCAAGGTCAACGGTCGAACGATTCCGGCAGCGTTTCATCTCAATATCATCATATGATTTTTTACGTGTTTCGCCATGCTTTTGATCTGTATTTTGTTCTTTACAAAGCGAACGGAACAATCCATGTGCGGGCCAGTAGTGTATTACAGCTGAACGCTAGGAAATTGCTGTAAGTAATATTTGAGGATTCCTCTTCACGATTTTACTATAAAAGATAAAATATTATAAGACATATTACCCCAGGAGGATCTTAACATTTGCACGTTGAAGAAACGATATAATACTCATTATTCAAACTATACGTCCTTTATAAATTATTTTAAAATTTACTTGTCTCATAATATAAGGTAATAAGATTATATCGTGATACACATTAACTTCATAATACACACGTACAATTGTCCTTAATAGATCTATTCTTTATGTATATATCAAAATGGATGTTCATATGTTTATAATTGCTAAGCTCCAACTGTTTATCCCTGGCAGCAGTGTGTCCGAATCGAAAGCCGAGACCGGGACCGGAATTGAAAACGAGACCGGCGTCGAAACCGAGTGTGGGACCGAAATTAAGTCAAAATTATGACAGAGATCGAAATCAGGAACAGTACTAGAATTGAAGTGGGGACAAATAGGAATTGACCTTGCATTTGATGAACGATCTTGCGATCGTTAAATATAATAGATGAAGAAACACTTTATGTCTACGCGTGCAAAACCACAAGATGAAATCTAATTAAAGTCTATAATCAAGGTGAATCAGTAACAATTACCTAAACTGATTTTATTCATTATATGCATTTTTTTTCTTTTTAGGATAATAAATTTCACACTAGCCTGCACGTATTGTTTTCCATTTTACTCATTTTTTTCAAAGCCTTTAATGTATCTATTTGTTTTAATTTTAATCAGATATATTACGATGATTATAGTGAGAGTATTTAAAAAAACCTTGAATGTAAAGAGTATTACTTAAACCTTCTTCCTCCTTTTTAATAAACAATTTATGAGTATATATTAATATGTTTTTAAATAAAAATTATTATACTTAACTTCAACTACAAAGTGTACCAAAATTCAGATCTGAGTATCATCTGTATCTGGTATAAAATCTGATATAAATCAATACTCAATTTTAATTACTAGTAGTCGTTCAGTGGACGAAAGTGACCTTCATTTATTAAATTTTAAATCAAATAAGAATCTATATTCATTGTTCTGAATTATGTGAAACTACTTTGCGTTGAAAAGTGTACGAAATTATGAGCATTGTTTTTATTAATTTCGTTTACCACCTACGAAATTTAAATTTTAACGTATGTTACTATGATATATATTAATTATAAAATTCTTTGGGACATTCATTTCATTTGGAAGGCAGGTAAGCCCGTATGTACTGCAACTCATATGTTGAAAAGCATTTGATTCGGTAGACTTTTTGTTGCTTTATATGATATTCTGAGAACAAGGGTCAATACTACTTTAGCCAACAGAATCATGTCTTGTCTCCAAAGAACATACGTCAATCCTATGGTTTGGACAAAACCAAAGTATCACCAAAGGAAAAGGGTCAAACAAGGATGTCCACTCTCACCTCGGCTTTTACCATTGTGTTGGACGACGTTTTAAGAACTCTAGAGTTAGTCAGTGAAGTAAGATTGGATCAGGATGCAGAAATTAATCTCCCCGTCATATTATCATTCGCAGACGATATTATCATTATAGGTGATAGTACCACAGTTCTTACCAATATAATGTAGAATTTAAAAGAACTCCTAATTTCAGTGGGCTTAAAACTAAATGAAACTAAGACAAAAATGCTAGTCAGAAATCCAATTAACAAGAGCATAGCCGAACAAACACAGGAAATAAATGGAGTCCTAATCACTCCCGTGGACACCATTAAATATCTGGGTACGTACCTGACTTCAGAGCTGAGTCGAAGAGACACGATAAAGGCAAGATGTAAACAGGCAATGCAATGCGAAAGGTCTCATTTCCTTCATCAAGAAGACCAAAATGCACTGGAAAATCGCCAAGTTAATTTACAAAATGGTAATTTCTCCCTCCATGACATATGGTCTGAACGTAGTAGCATTAACCAAAAATAGAACAAGACTGAGACAGTATGAAAGAGATTCTGAAAGATATGTTACAAGCCGCAAGAAATCAACCTAAACTGAAAACACAAGAAATCCTCGAAGGAAAAACAATCACCAAAATCATCAAGGTTAGAAGAATATGTTACTACGGTCATCTACTAAGAAGAGACCAACCCCACATACTAACTCTGCTCTAAGATATACTACAACAGAGAAAAGTTGGACGTCCTATTTATACATGGGAAGATTCGCTTCGACAAGATCTCAATTATCACAATAGGAACCAAGAGGAATGGGACACATTAGCTCAGAACAAAATGGAAATGAAAAAACGGCGGATGAACTATACCAACTCCCAGAAACGGACACCAGCTCTGCACCAGTGAAGAAAATGAAGAATAGAATAACAGGGAAAAACAAACTTACTCCAGATATCTTATACATACAAACGCTACTACAATGGGAACCAAGAAGAACAAAGCAAATTAAAGATTAGGAAGGTTGTGGACGAATTATATCAACTCTCGCTAGCACCAAAAGTTTATCTAAGCAAAGAGAATGAAGTATGAAGAATAACTATGAAGAGAAACAAACTTTAAGAAAAAAGGCTATCTTAGAACACACATGACTTATCACAACAAAACTAAAGGGAATAGGCCACATTAGCAATGAGCAACGTAGAAACTAAAAGATTACGGACGAACCACACCAACATCCAGAAGCAAACACTGAAAGCTCTACACCAAGCGAAAACGGAGAACGGAAGACAAATGGAAGAAACTTGCCTTTCCTACTGTATTTATTGACACATTATAGTATCTTTACCCATCAATCAGTTTCTGGCTAAAGGTTGCACGAATACCGGCTGGCTCTGACTCCCGTCACTCTAATCCAGAATAGAATCTACACTCCCCCCGATATTTACGCTCCCTTCGGTGTATCGGGACTTGTCCCTTTCAGTCATTGCGACTGGCTAAAGGTTGAGCGATGATGATGATGATGATGATGACTGTTTGTCTACAGACTACCTAGTGTTTAAAATTTACATTATGAAAGTAAACAATGAATGTCATATTTTATATAATGTAATGTATTAACCCATACTATATATAAATTTTAGCTTTCAGACACTTCTTCTCTATATAAACATTCATTATGTGAATTGTGAATAGCGAATACTGTATTCAAGATTGTGGATGGTAAGCTGAAGACGTAAGAAGTGTAAAGTAAGGCGAATAGAGCCTTCTAATTAAAACCTTCGACTCTATCAAAGATGGAAAGAAAACAGCTAACAGTAACCAAATTTGTTTATTGATAATACTAAAGGTGTAAATAGCTTCTAAAAAAAATAGAAAAGGAAATCGATTAACAAACAGAGGAAAAAGTGGTATGTTTTGTCTTTATGTATAGAAAACAACCTTTGTCGATTAGATTTAAAAATACTACTAATTAATATTTACCTCGGATTAAAAACGAGACATTTTCCGCAAGTTATCTCCATACACTGATGACACTCATTTTTCCATAAGAACATTAATTGTACGATGACCAATCTTCGTGTCTCCTACACTAATCTACATAAAATTAACTAAATGCTTCTTTGATATTCGTATTTGAATTCCTTTGAAAAATGAAATTAATTCGAAACCAAGGTCGTTTCACTTATCATTTTGAGGTTTTTTCAAATATGTCTGGACAACCAGGACAACTTACTGTAAGATAAAACTTATTTTACAAACATTATTACAAACTTGTATAACAAAATAAAGATAATCGATAATTCATTTCATAATCCTGCACAACTTTTAAGTAGAACAATATCGATTAATCTGTAGTATTCATGATTTAATTTATAAAAGTAATAATATCTTTAATACATATTCAACAAATCGCACATAAATGCCTCACATTATGAACGTACATCGCCACACAAAACCGATCAATACGTATTATGTAGATAGAATATTGCATGCGAACTGAACTCATATATTTCCTTTTTTTTTTAATAACAAAAACAATCTTATTTCATAGCCGTTAAACAGAGCTTTTGTTGTAGTTGAAAAAACGCCAATAAATCACCTACGATGATGTACGCCGTAAACCGGGACACCCGGATACGGCGCCCGAAACGGTACGCTAGTAAAAAACATCGATTTAGTACACTAACGAAGTGTGTTTACAGAAGAGCCCGACGGAACTGTAAGGTTGCCAAGACGTTCGGACCATCGCCGTACAAGAATCTCTATCTACACGACGGCCGTCGTACCTCGTGGAAGATTTCTAGCGTCTGCCGAGAGCCCGTGACGCACGAGCGCCGCGCGCGGCCGTCGGGGCGTACTACAGTCCGTTCGCCGAATAACCGTAGAAGCTTACACTTTTTCTATTTATCTAACATTTCTGGCGGGTATTGAGCTTGAATACACTAAATGTCTCGCAACTTTAGAATGTACGATACGAATGCATTAGGCCGGCGCTTTTTATAGCTGTCGCAGACAACTTCTTGAATTAAACGATGTCTGAGAAATAATCGTTATAAAAGACGGACTGACGTAAAGCAATGTGATATGTGTTAAGTCTGTTAATACTTTTATTTTTGTTTATTTTCACACGCTTCACAAAGTGAAGTTTTAATTGTCGACAGCAAAGCTAACTCAAAATAAACTGCAAAAAAACCCAAATGAGAAAGTTTAATTACACTAGAGTCAAATATTTAAATTTATTATCACCCATATATAAAATCTAAACGAAACGTAAGAAAAGCATGTTATTACTGTCTTACAAACTAAAAATTATTTGAAGCACAAATACACACAAAAGTCTAACTGAGGAATTCACAATAATATTGAAATAGAAATGACTGTGATAGCTAGCCAAAGTAGCTATAGGCTAATAGTATCGAAAAACTCTATCAGGACCGTGCCTGGACAACTATTTATATTAGGTCGGAGAAAAAGTTTTTTCGTATTTTATATACAAATGCAAGATAACATTTCAACGTTTTTTTTATAAAATACGAAAAAATTTCTCCAATCTATTACTAGTTGAACCTGCCGGACAGAAATCTTGTATTTATGATGATATATTTCTGCAACGTGCCTCGCAAGTGAATCCTGAATATTGTATCTGTATAAGAAAGTACAAGCGAAAGCTTGTACTTTCAAAGTAATTTTTCGTGAAATTTTAATAAGACGTCTATAAAAACTATACTTTATTAAAACTATAAAACATGGAATTAGAGATTAACAAGCTCTTCATTCTCAATTAGAAATTTAATTAAAATCTTGAAGAGAATTAGAATTAATGTTAGAAATACGTTGCACATATAAGTTCTGTCTGTTGGATTTGTTAATGATGTTTTTCCTCTATTGTCGACACCAAAAACCAAGGCCGCTTCTGAAAAAAAGTTTGTCGAGAATAATCTTGTTATTCCCAACAAACCATCTACATCATCTCCTTGTTTGTCTGCTATCGTCATCGTTGTTCTCATAGGTTTCTTTTCCCAATCTCTAATTTTTTGATTCTCAACTCAACAATTATACACAAAAATAATTACAAGCTTACGAAGCTGGTGCAAGTCGCTGGTTTGTATATTTGAAACTTCCTTCCGAATGTAGACATATACTTAACGCTTTATACCACTTTACTTATTATAGCTAGTCTTATGTAAGAACTACATAATTATTGTAAAAACATAGTTTTATTCCAACAATAAAACCAACGAAAGTTATTTCTTAAGTTTTTGTAACTATAATAATTTAAGTTACCATTTAAGTATGTATAGGTTGGATTCGAATATGTATCTTTTTCGTAAATATTTATAATCTCCTTCTTTTCTAGAACAACTTTGCCAAAGTTACTATAACAAAACACGTCATTGAGAATATACTTATAAATAATATGCGCGCAACCCTAGTAAATACTCGGCCGGTCTGCAAGCACGGTCGCGGTTGAGTCTAGGAATTCCGCCTCGCGCTTGAGTTTCGCGACGTATTATTTTTAAAGAATTTATCTAGTCGCTTACCTACAAATGACACTTAATACTGTCAGTGATATAAAGATCACCGGTGGTATTAGTCCCTGATTTTCCACATGTGTTCCATTTACCTCTAAACAAATAAAGCAAACTAAGGCAAATTAACGCGCAAACGATACATAACACGCAATATTAGTTTCGGACTCACAGGATGTTGAGTGTCAGAGTAAGTTTGACTTTAAAGTCTTAAGACTTTATATTAGGGGTAACATTTCTGCAGCTTTAAAGCTGCAGATTCAAATTCCCCAACAATAAGCCATATTTTCGTATTCGATAGCAGTGAAAGACATCGTTATTAAGTACTTCAATATTAATCACACACAATTCATTTTAAAACTGTCAATATCATAATTGTAAGACATACATTATAACTGTGACCTAAAACTAGTACTACACTACCGTAACAAAATTGAAAAATCAAACTACTAAAACCTAATAAACTCTACTTTGATTTAACAAACTACATTATGAGCTAAAAGCCTTAGTTAAATAATTTACATTATGTTTGATAGCAGGTTATGAAAATTAATGGGTCCCGCTCATTAATTTTCATACGATTTATTATTTGAAAATGTGGGGCCCCCACCCAAAGGTACAACCTTTGGGTGGGGGCCCAATATAATAGATAAGTCATATACGTAACATTCATAGAATATCTTTAAGGCATTCATGCACAAATTATTATCGTGTTATGTATTTATCAGACGTGCATTTAAACAGTACACTAGTTAAATTATGGCGTCGAGTTTAACCACACGCTGATAACTGCGCTGATAAAGCGATGTTAACAGTGATGGTCACGCTATTTTTTTAAGTTAGTATGGACATTGTTTTCTCGGTTTACTTCCCGACGGCCGAGCGCGCATAAACGAAAATATCTGTTTAGAAATTTGTGTTCATTCGAAACGCCAAAGAAGTACATAATAATTGCGCAAAAAATCGCACATACTTTTATTGCTCCAATTATAATTGCGTACAAACAATATTCTCACGCCGACACGCTGTCCAGGCCTCGTGACCTTCACCAGGAGCAATACAGTAGATGCACTTTCACAGTGTTCTGATTTGAACATTATTATTCTTTTTATTTGCTTACGTACGTTCAAGGATTTCAAGACGATGTGAAAAAACAAATTTATGTTTTTGTAATGATATAATTGCCAAGTAAAAAAAAATCGTGAAATATGATAATAAAATGACATTATAGTAACCATATATTTTACATAGCTGCTGTTTTATGTATGTAACTTATTTAAATATGTTTACGATTTAATTTGAAATGCCATTTGTAGGATAATTTCTTTTGTAAACGAATCTTTGATCAGATAGCTTAATAGAAATACCTAATGAGGACAAAATATATAATTTATGTAGCTAAATTCGTTTGTCAAATCCGCATATTCACTTGAGTTAAAAACATTTACCCTTTCAAAGATATACCCCAGAATACCTTTCAAAGCCGCGTCTCCTCCAAACCAAATTTAATTCTGAAAGCAAAACAGAGTTTGTACTTTGACAAAAACACATGTTACACCATGCGTAAAAACATCATGATAAAAATTGGATACCATATAGCAATTCTGTTTTATGTTGTTTATTATTCAGTGGCATATGTATAGAGATGCAGTGCGAACTGAAACTGGAACAAAGCCTTAAAAAATAAATTCCAAAAATTTTATCCCCGAAAGCTACGTATACCGTTTTTAAGAAGCATGGAATTTTGGTAAAAATAAAAATGCTAAACAACATATACACAAGTAAATTTTGCCTTGTAATCACAACTTTAGAATAATTAATTGATGTCCAGTGCCTCCTAAAGGAATCGATTATGGGTAAAGAACGTCGCATGAGAGGTTATTAAAAAGGAACTTATGAAATTCAGTCAAGTGATGCAATTTCATAAACGTTTCGCTTTTCTCTCTATCTATCTGTTCATTCGTATTTATTGAAAATTGTACTTTAATGAGAATTATATGAAAAACAAGCAGTTTGAAGCAAAGAGCCCATATTTTCTAATTATTTTTTAATAGGAAAATATGGGTTATTATAAGGAGTCACTGTAAATATAACTAGTAAATCAATCTTTCATTTGATTTTTATGTAATATTTAACTATTCAACTATACAAACAAACTAAGCGGACAGTCAACGCCGTAACAAAATCTCACTTTTTTCATAACACAACTAGCTCTTGATCGCGGCTCCGCCCGCGTAGGCGTAAACTCAATACCTTCATCTTGTGTACCACGTCATCACGAAATCAAAATCCCGATCGCTGTTCCGTTCTCGATTCTGATCCCAATCCTGCTCTCGATGTCAATCTTTTTCATGCTCGATTATAGTCGTGGTTCCGCTTTTGATTCCGACTCTAGTCTTTATGTGACGAGATTCTGATACCACTCTCAATCTCGGTCCCACTTTAAATTTCGGTCTCACTTAGACTCATTTTCGATTTCGATCCCGGTCCCGACTTTCATTTCTCTTTCTCTTTCAATATGCAATTTCGATTCTACTACTTGTCAAGATTTGGACGAAAACGTAGCAAATACTAGTAATATCAATATACAATTCGGGCTATAATACTCGGTGATAGTGTAGCTTTCTATGAGTCAAACAATTTTTACAATCTTTAGTGGCAGACATATGAAGACGAAGTTTTGTTTGAAAGCTTCTCGTTCGCGCGTACAACATATAGCTAGTTTCATAATATGTAACAGGATAAATTGTTTAAAGACACAAAAAAGAAAAACGGAAAAAATAGCAGTTTTGATTTTCCGTGAAACATTTCATCCTTTATTTCTCTCCTCTTAGAGTTACTTTTCTGAAAATAATATATGTCCTTATTTTTCATTTCTAATAAACAGCTAAAATATAAGTTTTGTTTTCGGTAGCGTAAGCGGTTTCGTTTTTTTTTTTCTGTATAAATATTTCAACCTTTACTTCACCCCTTTTAGGGTTACTTTTGGAAACGATGCTTGTCATTATTTTTTATAAGTAATGATTAGCTAAAATATAAATTTCGACATCAATAGCTTCAGCGGTTTCAATTTTCCATACAACATTTCATACCCTATTTTACTCTCTTTACGATCAGTTTTAAAAAACAAAATATCTAATGATTTTATTTGTTCTATAAGTAACTAAAATGTTAAATTCAACATTTGTATCTTTAGCTGTTTCAATCTTTCATACAACAGTATTTCACTCTTTTAGGCATTGAATTTAAAAAAAAAAATCCTTTCTCAGTGCTGGTCTACGCTAATACCTCTGTACAAAATTTTGAATTTCAAGATCAATAATTTTGACTGTACATTAATATATAAGTCGGTTAATTTCCTCTTTCATGTACAATATAGAGATAAATAACGTTAGCACTTTTTATAAATGTCTGATATTAATTTCTAGTAGCTGGCTTTACATATGCGAATATCAGTAATATCTAGTAGCTGTCTTGCTATTGATGTTCCGATTGATAAACATAATACCACATTGACACCAACATGCACAGACAGTTTTCTTACAGCGAAATAAAATTTTACATTACCAAAATGAACACCAATCGACTGTATATCACTATAAAGTCATTATTAAATTTAATATTTTCTACGAACATGCCACAGAATATGCTGACATGCTGTAGAAAGGCCAAATATCATAATCTTTATGCGCAAAAATTGTAGAATGAAATATTAACCACACCAGTCCAACTCGAGAATTTATTGCCGCGGTCACAATAATATATAACAATGTAGGACCTCCTTTATACTGCGGTAGGACACAGACGTTTTACAAAAAAAAGTATCGCTCTGTCGGTTTTTATGTTTTGCAAAACAGGTTATTCTGATATTACGACTTACGACATTATACTGACAAAAAATTCTTATCATTAAAGAGATTTTTTTTTGAAAATACATATAATATATAATTTGTTTATTTCGAGTCATAGGTCTTATAACAGAACAGATCTTAATTTTCGGAGCTATAGAAAGTTTTTTTTTCCGCAATGGCAATGATTAAAAAGTAAGAGATGAAAGAAAGAACAGAAATCCATAATTTAGACATTTCAATACAGCAAAAGCTTCGTAAGGAAAATTATAAAGTGATCCTTTCATTGTGTACTAAACGAATCTTCTACACTTTTATTTGCCTTTCTTTTCACGCATTCGATATAATATCAATTGTCCTTGGTATCGTTGAATTTCGACTTTGATTTTTAAACTTTTCCTTCTGACTGTACTTGTATACAAACGTATACAACACTTCAGAGAATATAGCGTTCATAAACCTAGCTATGAAGCACAAAATAGCTACAGTATATGCTATTTTTATGGCAAGGGTGACGTGGATCGTAAATGTCTAAAATATGTATTTGTTTAAGGTATAACATTTTGCCTTATATTCCATGAGTTGCGCGACCAAAGCCTTGACGATACAATGTATATAGAATGTGTGCTGAGATAATCATTAAGTGTTACGTAACGAAATACCTCTGCACTGCGCCCGTCTGCCTGTTCCTCTGTCTGCTTGTACCTACACGATTTGCTCAGTAATTGCAAGACACTTTTATTTAAGATTTTGAAATAATACTTACGATTTTGTAATAATAAACTGTAACATTCACGATTGTACATAATTTTTCCTTCAGGATGTCATAAAAATAATCGATGGTGTGTGTAAATAATGACATAGAGATGTGGGAAAATAAAGAACAATACCTCAAAATTAATATGAATGTTTGCTAATTTAAAATTTTTGTAATCTATATATATATATGTATATATATATATGTATATGTGATATGTATGATATATATGTATATCTATATAATGAAAATGGTTTTGTTCGGCCGTGCATCACACAAAATGTACTGAACTTATCGGTATAAGGCAGTGACCAATCGACGCACGATCGTCTGTAGATGGTTTTAGGCTATTTATAATATAAAATAATGTCAAAACATGTTTGTATGGATATTTGACATACGCTGACAGCTGGACGGATTGTAATTGGGACTATGACCATTCGATGTGGAATCGCTTGTAGATGGTTATAGGTTATTTGTGATATATAAAATGCAAAAGTATATTTGCAAGGGTATTTGCCATACGCAGACTGCTGGACGGATTGTAATTGGGACTATGACCATTCGATACGGAATCGCTTGTAGATGGTTATAGGTTATTTGTGATATATAAAATGCTAAAGTATATTTGCAAGGGTGTTTGCCATACGCAGACTGCTGGACGGATTGTAATTGGGACTATGACCATTCGATGTGGAATCGCTTGTAGATGGTTATAGGTTATTTGTGATATATAAAATGCAAAAGTATATTTGCAAGGGTATTTGTCCATACGCAGACTGCTGGACGGTTGTAATTGGGACTATGACCATTCGATGTGGAATCGCTTGTAGATGGTTATAGGTTATTTGTGATATATAAAATGCAAAAGTATATTTGCAAGGGTATTTGCCATACGCAGACTGCTGGACGGATTGTAGTGGGACTATGACCATTCGATACGGAATCGCTTGTAGATGGTTATAGGTTATTTGTGATATATAAAATGCTAAAGTATATTTGTAAGGGTATTTGCCATACGCAGACTGCTGGACGGATTGTAATTGGGACTATGACCATTCGATGTGGAATCGCTTGTAGATGGTTATAGGTTATTTGTGATATATAAAATGCAAAAGTATATTTGTAAGGTATTTGCCATACGCAGACTGCTGGACGGATTGTAATTGGGACTATGACCATTCGATGTGGAATCGCTTGTAGATGGTTATAGGTTATTTGTGATATATAAAATGCAAAAGTATATTTGCAAGGGTATTTGCCATACGCAGACTGCTGGACGGATTGTAATTGGGACTATGACCATTCGATACGGAATCGCTTGTAGATGGTTATAGGTTATTTGTGATATATAAAATGCTAAAGTATATTTGCAAGGGTATTTGCCATACGCAGACTGCTGGACGGATTGTAATTGGGACTATGACCATTCGATGTGGAATCGCTTGTAGATGGTTATAGGTTATTTGTGATATATAAAATGCAAAAGTATATTTGCAAGGGTATTTGCCATACGCAGACTGCTGGACGGATTGTAATTGGGACTATGACCATTCGATACGGAATCGCTTGTAGATGGTTATAGGTTATTTGTGATATATAAAATGCAAAAGTATATTTGCAAGGGTATTTGCCATACGCAGACTGCTGGACGGATTGTAATTGGGACTATGACCATTCGATGTGGAATCGCTTGTAGATGGTTATAGGTTATTTGTGATATATAAAATGCAAAGTATATTTGTAAGGGTATTTGCCATACGCAGACTGCTGGACGGATTGTAATTGGGACTATGACCATTCGATGGAATCGCTTGTAGATGGTTATAGGTTATTTGTGATATATAAAATGCAAAAGTATATTTGTAAGGGTATTTGCCATACGCAGACTGCTGGACGGATTGTAATTGGGATATGACCATTCGATACGGAATCGCTTGTAGATGGTTATAGGTTATTTGTGATATATAAAATGCTAAAGTATATTTGTAAGGGTATTTGCCATACGCAGACTGCTGGACGGATTGTAATTGGGACTATGACCATTCGATGCGGAATCGCTTGTAGATGGTTATAGGTTATTTGTGATATATAAAATGCAAAGTATATTTGTAAGGGTATTTGCCATACGCAGACTGCTGGACGGATTGTAATTGGGACTATGACCATTCGATGCGGAATCGCTTGTAGATGGTTATAGGTTATTTGTGATATATAAAATGCAAAAGTATATTTGTAAGGGTATTTGCCATACGCAGACTGCTGGACGGATTGTAATTGGGACTATGACCATTCGATACGGAATCGCTTGTAGATGGTTATAGGTTATTTGTGATATATAAAATGCAAAAGTATATTTGTAAGGGTATTTGCCATACGCAGACTGCTGGACGGATTGTAATTGGGACTATGACCATTCGATACGGAATCGCTTGTAGATGGTTATAGGTTATTTGTGATATATAAAATGCTAAAGTATATTTGTAAGGGTATTTGCCATACGCAGACTGCTGGACGGATTGTAATTGGGACTATGACCATTCGATGTGAATCGCTTGTAGATGGTTATAGGTTATTTGTGATATATAATGCAAAAGTATATTTGCAAGGGTATTTGCCATACGCAGACTGCTGGACGGATTGTAATTGGGACTATGACCATTCGATACGGAATCGCTTGTAGATGGTTATAGGTTATTTGTGATATATAAAATGCTAAAGTATATTTGCAGGGTATTTGCCATACGCAGACTGCTGGACGGATTGTAATTGGGACTATGACCATTCGATGTGGAATCGCTTGTAGATGGTTATAGGTTATTTGTGATATAAAATGCAAAAGTATATTTGCAAGGGTATTTGCCATACGCAGACTGTGGACGGATTGTAATTGGGACTATGACCATTCGATGTGGAATCGCTTGTAGATGGTTATAGGTTATTTGTGATATATAAAATGCAAAAGTATATTTGTAAGGGTATTTGCCATACGCAGACTGCTGGACGGATTGTAATTGGGACTATGACCATTCGATGGAATCGCTTGTAGATGGTTATAGGTTATTTGTGATATATAAAATGCTAAAGTATATTTGTATGGTATTTGCCATACGCAGACTGCTGGACGGATTGTAATTGGGACTATGACCATTCGATGTGGAATCGCTTGTAGATGGTTATAGGTTATTTGTGATATATAAAATGCAAAAGTATATTTGCAAGGGTATTTGCCATACGCAGACTGCTGGACGGATTGTAATGGGACTATGACCATTCGATGTGGAATCGCTTGTAGATGGTTATAGGTTATTTGTGATATATAAAATGCAAAGTATATTTGTAAGGGTATTTGCCATACGCAGACTGCTGGACGGATTGTAATTGGGACTATGACCATTCGATACGGAATCGCTTGTAGATGGTTATAGGTTATTTGTGATATATAAAATGCAAAAAGTATATTTGCAAGGGTATTTGCCATACGCAGACTGCTGGACGGATTGTAATTGGGACTATGACCATTCGATACGGAATCGCTTGTAGATGGTTATAGGTTATTTGTGATATATAAAATGCTAAAGTATATTTGCAAGGGTATTTGCCATACTCAGACTACTGGACGGATTGTAATTGGGACTATGACCATTCGATGTGGAATCGCTTGTAGATGGTTATAGGTTATTTGTGATATATAAAATGCAAAAGTATATTTGGTAAGGTATTTGCCATACGCAGACTGCTGGACGGATTGTAATTGGGACTATGACCATTCGATGTGGAATCGCTTGTAGATGGTTATAGGTTATTTGATATATAAAATGCAAAAGTATATTTGCAAGGGTATTTGCATACGCAGACTGCTGGACGGATTGTAATTGGGACTATGACCATTCGATACGGAATCGCTTGTAGATGGTTATAGGTTATTTGTGATATATAAAATGCTAAAGTATATTTGCAAGGGTATTTGCCATACGCAGACTGCTGGACGGATTGTAATTGGGACTATGACCATTCGATACGGAATCGCTTGTAGATGGTTATAGGTTATTTGTGATATATAAAATGCAAAAGTATATTTGCAAGGGTATTTGCCATACGCAGACTGCTGGACGGATTGTAATTGGGACTATGACCATTCGATACGGAATCGCTTGTAGATGGTTATAGGTTATTTGTGATATATAAAATGCAAAGTATATTTGTAAGGGTATTTGCCACGCAGACTGCTGGACGGATTGTAATTGGGACTATGACCATTCGATGGAATCGCTTGTAGATGGTTATAGGTTATTTGTGATATATAAAATGCTAAAGTATATTTGTATATTTGCCATACGCAGACTGCTGGACGGATTGTAATTGGGACTATGACCATTCGATGCGGAATCGCTTGTAGATGGTTATAGTTTATTTGTGATATATAAAATGTAAAAGTATGTTTGTAAGGGTATTTGTCATACTCAGATTGCTGGACGGATTGTAATTGGGACTATGCCCATTCGTTGCGGAATCACTTGTAGATGGTTATAGTTTATTTGTGATATATAAAATGTAAAAGTATATTCGTAAGAGTATTTGTCATACGCAGACTGCTGGACGGATTGAAATTGGGACTATGACCATTCGATGCGGAATCGCTTGTAGATGGTTATAGTTTATTTGTGATATATAAAATGTAAAAGTATGTTTGTAAGGGTATTTGTCATACTCAGATTGCTGGACGGATTGTAATTGGGACTATGCCCATTCGTTGCGGAATCACTTGTAGATGGTTATAGTTTATTTGTGATATATAAAATGTAAAAGTATGTTTGTAAGGGTATTTGTCATACTCAGATTGCTGGACGGATTGTAATTGGGACTATGCCCATTCGTTGCGGAATCACTTGTAGATGGTTATAGTTTATTTGTGATATATAAAATGCAAAAGTATATTTGTAAGGGAATTTGTCATACGCAGACTGCTGGACGGATTGTAATTGGGGCTATGACCATTCGATGCAGAATCGTTTGTAAATGATTATAGATTATTCCTAAATACGAGTTATAATAGTATTTATACATTTGTGGTCATTTTATTTCCGTTCTAATGTAAATGGTGCTTTGTTATTACTACCATTAATGCCCGAGGGAGGACAAAGATCGGTATCGAGACTGCCATTGAAATCAAAGCGGGACGGGAACTGGATCCAACAGTGGAGCCAGGATTGACACCGAGAACAGGACCGTGATCGCGATCAAAATTGACAGCAAAATCAGCCGATATCAAAGACGAATTTCTAATTTATGTCTGCGGGAGCGAAACCGGATGCACATTTTGCTAAATTTAAATTTACGCCCAGCGAAGCGGGTGGGTGACCGCTAGTAAATCCATACAACAAATTAAATATTACAATGTCGTTCAAAATGTTATTTTATAGTATCATAACTTATTTCGATTAAAATTAAAATAATTTTGGTATTTTTATTTCGATTCAAAAAACTATTTATTAAAACATCTATTCAGGATATCTTTAAATTTTCTTCTTAATGTAACGTATTGTAATCGGAACATATTTAAAATTATTTTTAAATAAAAAAGTATGTACCTTTTCTTTTCTTAATCAGAAAAAGAACTATTCTAAGATTTAAAAAATAAAATACTGTATTAAATAGACGCCTATTTATTCTTACTTCTATAAAGAACTGGCCTTTCAGTAGGTAAAGTAATTTTATGCTCACTCAGCATAAATTTTATCACTTGCCGTTCCTACTGTAACGAAGGACACAGTTCGTTCTTTTTTATGTGTACTTTTTCTATAAAGACAGAACCCTGATGTTTGTGTGCGCAAACGCCGACTAAAGTACAACTTCTGACTGCATTATATTGTGCACCGAAATTAGTACCATCTACTTGCTCTACTTGCTGTCGAAGTTCCATTAATTCTTTACAACATATCGTCAATAATCCAAAAGATACAGTATTATGCTTAAGGAATTACACATTTGCGTAAAGTATAGTACCGCTATATTTAGTCCGCGGCTTCGCCCGCATAGACGAAGACTAACGAATTATTTTTTTTTTGGATAGACTTTGCATAAAACCTGTCCTCTGTGAACGTCTACAATCCGAAATGAGTAATTATGCCAAAGTTCAAGTCAATCAGACCCATTGTTTCGGAGATCTCGGGAGTCTGTCAGTCAGTTAGACAGTGGTATTTCGCTTACATATGTATATATATATTTTTTCATTTATCAAATTTTTATTTTTCATTAAATTATGTTTGTACATATAACAGTTTTTGTGTAATAAAGTGATAGCACTCAAATAAAAGTAACAAGATTATTTGAGTGTGGACAATCGCGAGTCAAAAACTAATGGCATCGTCATGACCTTTTGAAATTCATTTTTAGCAAAAGATCATTTTACAGGTTAGTCTCAGAGCAAAATTCGTATGAAAAGTGACTTCTTATTGACTATCTTTTAGTGACTATCTTTTAACTAAAATTAAAAGAGATACCATTAAAACAAAATTCAGATCATTTGTCAATTGACGATTTTTTATACCATTTTCACCACAACTTAGCTCTACCACTCCAAAAGTATATTTCTATATTCCTTTTAATTGGTCATACATATCATATATATATATTGATATGTATATCGAACAAGGTTTTTTGTTTTATAATTTGCTGAAATGTTATAAATTGCTTTCAATTCATCTTCAATGTTGTCAGTTGAGTACTGGATAAGAATTCTAAACAGAGACCGAGATTGAAATCGTAAATGGGATCTGGTCCAATTAGCGATGGGATCAATATAAAAGATATCATTTTTTTCTGTATACACGAGGACAAAACTTACGGATAAATGCCAATTCTATTATATTTCTTACTTCACAATTTTTCTTGCATGTTAAGTTCCATCTAATACGATGAAACGATTTTTAAACGGAAATCGACGGAAGTTAATCCATTTCAATTGAAATCATTTTACGTCTAATTTTAGAGCTGATATTGAGAACTCAATCAGGAATCATCATTAATTTGACTGCAAACTATTTCGTAAGTCACTCGAAGGTTCATTTGTCTCTCAGCCGAACGAGTCAGAGGAATTGTCCGTTCTAAACGCCGCCTGAGGCACCTCAATAGAAACTTGATATTACAAGTACTTCACATAGATCAAAGCTGTAGCAAGTATGAAGCTTTAAGGTATTTCGAAATGATACAATTTATGTCGACTTAGCACCCTTCAATATTTAAGCAAATTTAATGGTACAGGAAAACTTTACGATATGCATTTTATTTTTATAATATCTATCCAATATTATCAAGAAACTACACTGTTACATTTAATATTATTATTCACACATAATAATATTAAACGTAATAATTGTAAAATTTGCAATATCGTGTATGAGTTATCATTTAGACTCGCAGTAAAAACATTGTCTAGAGGCATAAAAATCATCACTGTTCATAGCTATCGCTTGGATTTCAATAAAAACGCCAACGATGATCAATTTTATATATTCAGCGGATAAATACAAGGATAGGCATCAGAGCCATGTCGTGGTGGAATTGGCTGTAGCACGAAAATGGTTCCACCAGTGAGGTATCACCCTCTCATACAACACAATACAATATAAAGCGTGAAGTAGCATCTCCCTCTGTTGCATTATGCTCCGTAAACGAAAGTTCCGGTAGCCTAGTTCCCTATGCATTTCTTGAAATCCCGGCGACCCACTCAAATCTCCATTTTGTCCTCCCAAAAAGCGAGTAACGCACTAGCGGCTCCTCTGGGATTGCCATTGTCCATGGGCGGCTCTCTGCTCTGCCCTCTGGTGGATTGCACACTCGTTTGCCCCTTGAAATGGAATTTTTTTATGTCTGCTTGACATTTGTTAAACTGAAAAGTAATATCAGAAGCACGCAATATGTACCTATTAACATATTCGAGGAGCATTACTGATACTCTGGCAAGACGATTAAATATGTAGTAAATATTTGAAAAATAGTAGAAGATTTCTAAAAGAGAATTTTAATTAAATTACCTTCTTAATCTGTGAATACCATAATAATTGATTATATTGCATTTGCCCTACGAATGCTAATAATTAATATTGCAAAATATTGTTATTAATTATAGAGATAAAGAGCGAATAAAAAAATGGAAATATATTATATCCTATATCCATGCTGGCGGAACTGTATCAAAAGCTAGTAAAAGTGAATCACTATAACGATGAACAAAAAAAGCAGCTGCCTGTTAGTTAAATACTTATTTAGATCTACTTAATATCATAGCAACCATTTATTTTGAATCGGGAATGAGGCCGCCGAACAATACTGTTTACAATTAATAAGACTATATATGTTTCGTGTAAAAAGATCTTAGGAACGTAAAGGAACCGAACACGGGGAAGGTTATGAATCAAAAAGGGATAGAAGCATAGAAGCACGAAAGCTCGCCTCGGCATTACCGCTCCGTAATCTGTTTTGTTATTGGCAATCGGTTATACAGTATTTGTTTTAAATATCATAGGAGCATAGCGCGCCTCGTGCGTAGGTGTTGGTCCTCAGACTAACACTAATTACCCTCCCCTTATCTCAGGCAAGGGGAGGGTAATTTTTCATTTTAATCGACGTCCACTGTCACCGGCGACTCGCTCGAAGAGGAACTGGATTATCACGGTAAAATACCACGATACATACTTCTGGTCCCTTTTAACTTCCTCTGGGAACAAGGAACAAATTACAGGCATTACAACACGAAAGCTCACGAGGAGGATTTTTAGTAAATATTGCATTAATAAAATTCCATATTTGCTTAATTTTTAGCTCACATCTTGAATCTCATTAAAAAATTATTAGTTTATATACTTTTAGCATATATTGTAATTGAGTAATACATTTAAATAAGTAAATGTAGAAATTTTTTAGTTACTCTAGGGTTTTGAGTGAGTAAAAAGCAATTCCACCAGCTTTTTGTCTATACGTGTATAGAATGGATAAATAGCTTTTGTGTTATGGCTGTCGCCGCCATTATCGCAATTATCGCCATATCGATACTACTGTCCATTTTAATTTTGGTTTCACTAATCTCGTAATCCCGGTTCCGCTTTTGATTTTTACACAACGACATCAGTGTAGGTTCGACGATGTTAACTCGCGAGTATTTACCAATAAGATATGCTAGAAAAAAAAAAAAAAATAGAACATATAGATAAGTAACGATCTATAATATATGTACGATGACTATATATCAAAACGAAAAGGTGAAATAGGTCGTTAGTACAAGTGCGATGAATGGGGGCGACGGGTGACAACAGAAAGAGTATGAAAATTAGAATTTAATAATTAAGTTAAAACTTACAAGGTACACTCATTTAATAAATAAACAGTTTAACAGTTTAAAAGAAGAAGCACAGGCGGACGAGGGCGGCAGTACACATGCCTTCTGCCGCATAAAAGTTCGCTCTATCTTCTACCGCACCTGCCGTGGTTATCTTTCATCATCTTGGTATCCCGATTTCCGCATCACATCTCTTATTGTTTTTCTCCTTTTTTTTTTGGCTACAATGATTGTTCCAAATAGGATCCACAAAAAAAAATAATATCAAAGAGAAAGCATTCATGTCACTTACAGAGAAGTCGATTTTTTTTCTTACAGAGAGGATTGACAGATGAATATGGAGATGTGAGAGATGAGCGAAGGATGAATAGTGATGAGAAATAAATGTGATAAACAACTCTAGTCTGTACCATATGTACAACCCTACATTTTCTAACACTATCCCGCTCTCGATTACAATCGTGCTTACGCTTCCTGCTTCTGATCCCGCTACCGCTTACCATTCCAAACTTGATTTATTCCTCAAAGCTGATCCTGATCTCGATTCTGCACTCTATGTCACTTTCAGTTTAATTATTAATCCGTTTTTTTCCTTTTCCGGAAGATAACTAACGTCTATCCGAAATTTAGGGACAGTTCATTAAGTCGTTTGACAGTAAAAGCACATGAAACATCCATGAAATTTTATCGATATATTTCTTCTTCTTCCAATCCGCACTAGGAAATCATTTTTTTTTTTTGGGTGAAAGATATATTCGACTAATTTACACAAAAAATTCTCTGCTATAATTGACCTTACAGGCCAGACTCAAAATTTCCTGTATCCTCCTGGACAATGATTTCGAGCTCGGAAAGCATGACAAATGAAGAAGCTCCAATTTTCGTGCGAATTTTTCTCAGAGTTAGAGTTCTCTTTCAAGATTAGTAAAGGTATAAAAATTAATGTGATTTTTATTTTTGTATTGTTATTAAATATTTTCTTAAAGAGATTTTTTGAACAAAGCAACTGACTCGAACGAGGCTTGAGACCATTTCATGCAGTTTTTTTTTTGCAGTAAAAAAGTTTTTAGAATTCAACAAATCTAAATGCAAACGAAATTTGAAATTTATTTTGTGATAATATTTTTTTTATGCCTAACAACCATATCTTTTCATCAATTTAATCGATATCAATTAAACTTGTCACAGGAACACAGCTTTTTAACCGAAAAGCAGATTTTATTATAAAATAAGAAATTTTAATAATATAGAAATTCTTATGAAAAAAATCTATATTGAAAATTTTTCGTTTACGGTATCTTACGAAGAAAAAAAAAATATTGATCAAGTTTACAGCTATTAATGTAGTTTTAATAAGTATAAGCTAATTAGACTTTGGAGTTTATTGTAGGAAAATTTTATTTGATATTTATCAAAATCTACGTAATTGACTATCAGTAAGTTACGTAGATTTCATTACATAGATTTACTGTAAATTTTAATGTAAAATTTTCAGTAAATCTACGTAATGAAATCAGTGAATCTATGGTGAGTCAAATCTTTTCGAATGGTGTAAGGTCAATTCCAATCGGTTTATTCGTTCAAACTATACACACACACACACGCACGCTCGCATCTCACACGCTCAAACAAATTCATCTGAAAATGATCAGTTAAACCTCCTAGGACGTCAAAATTTCGATATTTGTAATATGATAATACCTCTTACACTTTTAAAGACGCAGAGTAAAAACAACAAGTTCCTTGATTATACAAATTGTCAATTTTCTAAGCGGGAAGTTTAAAATGTTGTTAGAACTATATCGATAGATGAAAATTATAAAAATTAACTAAATTAAAATAGTTATAGATTGCAATTTAAAAAATATGGTATAATTGATATCAAAATTTTCGAATCAAATTAATACGAATAAGTAGGTAATGTCAATAATGCTCCTGAAGATACTTATGATTTTTTATGACTTTCATACGCATCAACAACTACGAAAACAGAATAACGCTCATCACCAAAGCTTTATTTCATTATTCAAGGCAAATTCAGCAACACCGATAGCAGTCTGGAGAGGCGCCCGTGTTTACACAGAGCGGAGAGAAACAAACGCGCACTCGGCGCTGGCCGCGCGCCAGCCGCTGATCGTAAGTCAAACACCTGACGCCGATAGAGGGAGCTACGGCCTTTGCTCGCGCTTCGCCGCGGCCCGCGGACCACCGCCGCGGACCGCCGTCGGCGACGAGTTTCTGGAATAAAACGGCTCAGGTATTTCGAAGATATTCAAACGTCCACGACGCCAGTCCGGAGTACGTGCAAATTACTGTCCAACTAACGACGCCATCTTGACTTTGTTTACGTGCTGGTGACGTAATATTTTATTAGGTCGGAGAAAGAGTTTTTCTATATATATATATTAATCTCTTTATTTGTGATGTTTGTATCTGGCTAGTTTTGATACCATTAAATAGATGAGATTTTAAAAAAAGGGGAAAATAAAATTACAAATGGTGTAGTGTCAAATGGTAGTGCCATTTTTCTATTGTTTTTCTGTCCACCAAAATGAGTGAATTTAACGTAGAAATTTGATACGTTTAGAAACATTATCACAAAAAAAAGAAAAATACGACACAAGCTGCGAAAATAAATTCGCGACTGGTTCAAGCGTTTTCAATCCGGTAAATTTGATGTCAAAGATGACCCTCGCTCTGGTTGTTTCGTTACGGTTAAAGTCGATGCCATTTTGGAAAAAGTAGAGCTAGATCGGCAAATTAGTTCTTACGACATAGCTGAAGAACCAGAGATTGATCACAAAACAGCTTGATCCATTTAAAAAAAGCAGTATATACAAAAAAGCTCTATACTTAGGTCTCACTCGAGCTCACTAAAAGAAATCTAACGAATCGTGTACTCATTTGCGATTCTCTATTGAACTTAATGAAACCTAACGGTTTTTGGAAAAAATTGACCACAGGTGATGAAAAAAGAAACTGGTAATTACGACTAGAACGTAAGAAAAATATCACGGTCAAAAGGCAACCACAGATTATAGCAAAACCCGGAATAAATCATATCATTTCGGATCTGTGCTGCCAACAGCTGATGAGACTCGAGCAATAAGTGGAGACAAACCGGCCGGAGTTGATCAACAGAAAAAGTGTAGTTTTTCACCATGATAATTCCAGACCACACACATATGTAGCCACTCAGTAAACATGGGGAGAGTTTGCTTAGAAAATGATAATGCATCCATCACACGGGCCTGACCTTGCACCGTACGATTTTCACCTATTTCGGTCTCTTCAGAATTTTTTAGGCAGTGCTAGGTTAACATCAAGAGAGAACTATCAAAACTGCTTGTTTGCAGTTTTTTGATCAAAAGTTCTAAAATTTCTACAGCAATGGGATTATGTTACTACCTACAAAATGGCAATAAGTTGTTGAACAAAATGGCGTATACATATTACAATTAAACGTAAATGAAATATGATGAAAAATGACCTTGAACTCGTACATAAGACAC
Organism: Eumeta japonica; assembly: GCA_005406025.1. Classification (NCBI taxonomy): domain Eukaryota; kingdom Metazoa; phylum Arthropoda; class Insecta; order Lepidoptera; family Psychidae; genus Eumeta; species Eumeta japonica. The sequence continues at coordinate 24,714 of BGZK01002047.1, forward strand.
GAAAAAAAACTTTTCCCCGACCTAATATTTTGTAATACGCGTAAACTATTTAAAAAATAACAATTATCGTTTAGATAACTTTAAGAATTTAATTACATATTTGTAAAAACAATGTGTATTATTCACGAAAGGCGATCTGTATTTTTACTATTAGGTAAAATACAGGTGTGATTGTAAATCACGATTTTTTACTTTCTACTACTTCCTTAGATACATTAGAGAAAAATGATGAGACAGAAAATTATGTGCGCTCGAAATTTTAGTATGAAGTTAGTAATTAAATAGAGTAAAAAAAACATAGCGTATATATCTCGCCTAACTTCACTTGTAAGTTACAGACTGCAGACCTAGTAAGGGCGGCTAGTAGATTAAGGGCGGCTAGATCTAGACTTGGATGCACCGACATCTATATAGTCTTGTTCTGAATGTTTTAACACGTGTTTTCTTATTGCCAGATTAAAAAGGCATATATCGTGTATAACGTTTACCTTGTAAAGTTTTTAAATAAATTATTTATTGCGTTCACCAATGATGTACAATTTTTAATACACGTAATAAGTACAGGCATCCACTTTCTTATCAAAATTTATGCTATCTGACAAAAGTTATAAACCACATTACATATTAATAGAGATATAAATATTAATAGAGAATACAAAAATAAGTGATATAACGGTTCAGTCGGGTTCGAATAAATCGATTAAATGAAAAAACAAACTCGGTTACAATAAATCACAACGGAATTGTCGATTGATAAGTGACTGCACCTTTGTGCAGTCATTTATGTGCTCGCATTATATAATTTTAATGTAACGCACAAGTCGACGTAACGCCGCAGTCGGGTGCAACGACGTCGCCGCAGTGCACAAACGTCAGAGAGCTGCAGCGGATCGCGTCACACGAAGCGATCGGCACTGCCAAGGCCGATCTCACCCACGCCGGGTCACCGCATCACCTCTGGCCGGCCTCTCCCGCACGCGCAGAGAAACGACTCAACGGTTTACATTCGCGGAGGTGGGAGACGCTAAACCGCTAACGTTTGCTCTAGTAGGATGTGTTGACTTTTGTGGGATTTACGTGTACTGAAAGTCTATTTCTGGCGACGTCTCACTTCCCCGTTTGCCTCCGTCGACTCGGTCGCGCACCAACGCCCGTATTTAATAGACGTCACTCAAACGATGCGCCATCTCAAGATGTGATGTGGGAGCGGGACGTATATTATTTTCCATAGCGAAACACTGTAGCTGTCTTGCTCTTTCCACTCTCAAAATGGAACACCGCTCTTGAATGTGCTTTATTTGATACGAGCCTTAAATTTCGCAATTAAAAGCAATATTAAAAAAATTATAACGGAAATGTGTTTTGTGGATCAATCTTTGCACATGCGCAATGTGATCATTAAGAGAATATTGCCATTAAAGCAATTTAAGTTATACATGTATATACGAAATGATTTGTTTTAAAAAGCTTATTTCTCTGCTCGGTAACATTTAAACTGCGAAGCAGTACGCCGTTAACTGGCATTAACAAACATGAACCTTTTGAACTCAATGTACAAATATTAACTGATCTGTATAAGTTAACCCATTGTGGAGATACTATTTAATTGAACTTTTGAAATATTGTATTGTACCCGATAATATTCATGTACCGGAACGTCGGTAATGTTCGATCGGTATAAATCTTCTTATATGATGCTATGTTCTAAAATAATGCATTTTAAAAGGTTTTATAAAAACCTTTTAAAATGCAAAGTGCGACTTGAACTCATATACAGAGAATGCTGCAGCCAAGACATTACTTTTCGCAATTTTTCGTAGAAATACCGAAATTAAAAAGAACAGGTGCCAGAATAATGTTCGAATATAATAAATAAATCATTACTATTATTATAATTCAGATATTCATCATTTTATACCATAAGCACCTGTAAAGTAACAATCACTAGGTACTTATGTGTGTCCCATAGTATTGGTGTTTGTAACATATTCAAAAGTGACCCAACGAGCAATGCAAAGGCGAACTATGCTTAGTGTTTCCGTGCCAGATGAAAATCGTAGCGAGAACATTTGCCGAAAACCCTAATTAATCGGCCACAGCTCACTAAAGCAGCAAGTGGGCAAGTTGGATCGCTCACTCAAAAACCTTTCTCAGCTCATGTAGGCCCAAACAGTTGTTGGTCCTATACGAGCTGAGAAAACTTTGTGAGCGGTTACCACGAACTGAATGTTGGACAATAAAACGGTCCCCTCATTGTTGGATTGGTGACCTGGTAAAAGTCGTGTGCCGCAACTGGTTACGAGAGACCCACGACCGTTTGTCGTGAACATCTAGGGGTAGGTTCATGCCCAGCAGGGGGATGAAATGAATTTGTATGGTAAATAATATTGTTTTCTAAAATGATGTCTATGGAAAACAATCCAATTTACTGTGCTTTATCACGCCTGATAATTAAGTTCTTTAATATATTACGACGTAAAGTTTTTTAGAAGAGACTAATCCGACCATTGCTTCGTTAATAATACCTAATTTGAAAAAAAAAACTAAATAATAAAAAGAAAGTATTTAAACTTTTTTTATAAAGCTCCTTGATATAATGCCCTCAGAAATTAATTAAAAAAATAATTTGAATATTTCATTTCGCTGTCAGAAAGTTTTTTATGCATTATTTTTTTATTAATTTGCATTGAAAAACATGTAAGCCGACATGACTTGTATTTAAACAAAATTTTATTTTTTTACATCTGAACGTTTTTGAGAAAATTAGCCGTGATAGCCAGACACACTAACCAGTAGTTTTATAAAAAAATCGTTTATTTTCCTTTTGATGTACAAAATCCGGAAATTTCCTTAAATCTAAGAAAAGGCACCAAATTCGCACCAAAATTGTTATATTCCTTTTTTATGCGCTGTAATAAGTTGGCTACTCGACCGGAAATACTTTTAAAGTCCCATTAAAATATTAGAAACTGACTCTTAATACGGTATTCTAATTTGTACAGCAGACAGAATTATATTAGTAACACTTGAAACTAAAAAAAAATATTTAATAAAACAAATCAAACGACCACCTTTATATGTAAAAAAGTGTGAAATAAAATTAGATACAACTACATATATAATTAGAGATAAATTTATTTCATTGACTTAGAAAAATTATTAACTTCATTGAGTTATCAAATATTACAGCAGCGTCGTATGAATTCATGGCGCTAAAACGCCTGTCTCAATCAAAAGGCAAAGTCTACATTTTTGTAAAAGCACACGCCTAAATGCAAATGCAATACGCGCATACGCACGTACAACTACGTACAACGGCTTAAAGAACAGTACAGAAGGTTTTCTCGTCAGATATTTTCCCTTTGTCTTCATTACGTATAAGTGCGTGTGCATGAGATTGGGGATAGCGCATTTAATTTATTTGAATTTGGTTAAAAATAATTTTAGTTATAAACCCGCACTAGACATCTGACATAATTTTAACAATGTAAGCATAGAGCTCAAAACATTTTCAACTTAATCTCTATTATTTATTTTTACATGTAAATAAAAATAAATAATATTTTAGAAAATTCACTTCCATTTGTAGACTAGAATGTACAAATAAAACCGATTTATTAAAAACCTAAACGAGTGCCTTGAAAGGATTGTACAATATTGTATTATTTTTACCTATTCACCGAATGTAATTTCTGTTTTACACAAATATTATTAAACAATGCCGATTAAATATCACAGATAAATTGAAAAAGTGAATAATTAAATAAATTGTAAATCTAATTAAGGGAATATGGAATATTTCGTCTCCAATATATCAATATGACGATAAATAGGTTTATATAGTTACAACTTGGCGTCATCGGAGAGGTCTTGACTTGAATTTATGCCTTTTCATGGTTTATGTTTTATGATTTATGTGTTAATAGTTAATTTATGCTAAGTTTTCGTAGTCTAATTAGCGCTAGAAGTCATTTGCATATTTTTTAATTATTTTATTTTGTGTAGATGAATATGGTCGAAAGTTAAATATCGATTATTACCATTAAAGTAATTTATTATTCTTATAAGTCTTCAATAAGTCACATATTTTTTAATGTGGACAGATAGAACTTAAAGTCAATAAAAATAAAATTATTAAATTACACAAATGAAACTCGAGAATTTCTTTATTTTACATTTTAATTTGACGATCACATAGCGACTGCCGATTGCTAATATTCGTTCTTTAAACAACCCGATAGTGTTCCGCGTCTGAGTAAATACATCATCCCGTTCCCGGCCTAACGTCCACGAGGTTGCGTAACGCCGCATCGGGCGCGTTCGTTGCATAACAGCGTCCGGGTCGCGCCGTAAACATCGCGCGAACCGAATCCGGAATGCCGTTGATTTGACGCGCACTTCGCTTGCCACATCACGAGAGCCCGTGCAGCCGCAGCGATGACGCGCGGCTTTGGAGCGTACATGCGTTTTTGGGATTCATTAAGAAGTTTTAATTGTGTACGTAAAATAAAAATGGACACAAGACTCTTTTCATGGAGACATTTCACGGATACCCAGCGCATAAGGAGGGCCAAATTGTGTCAATATTTTATCAATACCTGCAAAGGTGTTGTTTCATAGACTATTATTGTGATTACTATCCCCGCGATTATAGCTGCAGATAGCCTCTATTCTTAGAGTTTCACACCTAAATAGTGCCAAAGGGATTTGATGCTATAAATTCCCACGTTACAAAAACTGTCGAAAGTAAAAAATGCTTCACATTTAACATTCACAACATTATAAACTGGCTCTTTGCTTTACAAAATCGCACTTTAAAAAGAAATGTATTTTTATTTCTTCTTTGTTCGCTTCCAGATAAAAATATAATGATAGTTTGCAAATACTTGGAATTTTTTTTTGTTAATGAACCAAAAAAAAACTAGAAGGAATTTTTAATAAAACTCACTGAGTTTAATTTAATTCCAGCTACTTTTTGTTTAACGGTCACTTGTACAACAGTAGCGGCATGGGCATTCCGGAAGTCCGGTATTAGCTGATATTGCAATGGACTACATATTTAAGAAAGTTGTCGATTCATCACCATTCTTAATTGATTTCCTTAAGTAAGATGTAGATGACAGTGCATTGGGAATCCCAAGAGACAAAGTTCATAAAATGTCAAAAGATTTTATCAATTTCAATCCAAGAATCAAGTTTGCGATGGGGCTTAAGAAAACTGTACTATTAATTTCCTTGATATTAAAATTCACAGACTACTAGATGGTATAATGAAAATTTATTACTACCGAAAATCTGTAAGTTCGGATAGATAATTAAATTAAGACACTAACCATACTATGAGTTAGAAAAAAGGTGTAATCAAAGGTCTGATGGATAGAGCTTCTAAATTAATCGATGAAGATATCCGTGAGACCAAAAATATTATAATAATTGACCTTCTGATTAAAAGGAATACCTGCGTAGTCTCATTCACAGATTCTTGAATAAATTAGAACTCCAAAACCACTAAAATTAATAACAATAATCTTTCTATTCGGTATTTTGGAATTCCCTTTATAAAAGAAATATCAATCGAAATTGATCGGTGCGTGACAAAAAGACATGGTAAATTATCCTTTTATAGCTTAAAAAATAATAAATATATACATGTGTAATAATAAATTCCTATATCTGAACTGTCCAGTGTAATATGTAAAGTATTATATATTTTACTGGACAAAGTAAACAAACAAAAAAGACTAGATGAGAACTAGATGAGAGGATTAAACAGCATTAGAATGACTGCAAGAGTATAAGAATCTTAAAGAATAACATAACAGCTCTTGTGAGTCGTCATTTGTCAGTGCGCGTAACTTTCAGTTTACTGAGTCATCAATCTTAGATCGAGAATCAAATAGTTTTAAACGGCATTTAAGTGAAATGGTTACATCAAGATTAGCAGAACAGTGAAATTAAGATCAGAAACCCAGAAATTAAGTCTATAAAATGACATTTGGAAAAAATATTAATTGATTAAAGTATTTATTAATAAAAAGAAAAAAAGAATAAATAATTTATTTAATTAAAACAAAATATTAATAATATTTGTTTACTGTTAATACAATGACTGTTTTTTTTTATTTATTTAAAAAAAATCATAATTAATTGTTTTTATTTAAGATATACATTTGAATACACATGTACACTACAGCTTAACAACTTATATATGATATAGTCTAACTTAACCACTAATATAAAATTATTCACAGATTGTTATAATACTTAGATCGTATGGTGCACGTTGCTCGCAAATAAGAAAAGTTGGTAATTACATATAAGTTTTTAAGTCAACCTACAACAAACATTTAAATAACTTGAAGATTGTAATTTATCGAAGAAACATGTATGTATGTATGTATTTTAATACGTTAATAAGCAATTGAACACATTGAAGTTAGTTTCAATAATAATAATTAAAAAAAAAATTGAAATGTTTCATTGTATTGAGCAAAATATATATAATTGATTCATTATTAAACTCTCAATAATTAGAGATGAAACGTCGCAAATGGTTTGATTGGTTAATAATTAAAAAAATCAAATATCTGCAAACTAAGCTAAATCAAAAATTTTTATGTTTTTCAAACAACGTTCAAATTATAAATTTATGTATATAAAAATTCACATATCAATTGGTGCACGGCACTGCATTTTTTCTCGCCGACTCCGCATATCATCGCGGCAACAAAACATTACAACTGCTCGAAGTACCCTCATAATAAAGGCAACAATAAATAATATTTTTGAATTAACATAAACCAATTATACACAAGTTTGCAAATATACACAAGTTTGTTCACAAAAAAGAACTGTGCAATCTAAAGCCGTTCAATGCAACACATTTGTAATTGTCCAATACGGTAATAATTATTGCATAAAACTATAAGATTTATGTGGTCAATTTTGATGCATCGCCCGTCCTTATTTGCATTTTCGTAAATTATGCAACTGACAAGGCAAAACGGGTCAAATTACTTCATATGATGTAACGAAGGGGTATCAATATTGTAAATTATTAATTCTCGGTGATATTTATTGCTCGCCAGTGGTAATTAGCTTTATTGGATGTACTGTGGTCAAATATACATATATACATGTTACTTTAAAGTATCAACTTGTAAACAAATTTGCGTTGTCCCGAACCGATAAAATGTATATTTTAAAGGACAACTAATAAATTCTGTTCGATTCTAAATAAAAAATGATATGATACCTAACTTTGGCCCGAAGCTTCAGCCGAGTGGGCATAAAATAAATACGTTTGTGCTTTATATTTCTCTTTCTAATATGATGAACACAATCCTTCTCTCGATTTCAAACCCGATTTTGTACAAAATGTTTAAATTCGTGAAATATAAAATTTTGGATATAGACTGTGATCTTATTATAAAAGCGTACCCGTTGTCTCTTAAATGATATATTATATTTATGAGCATTAAACTCATTTCTAGTCTTATTTTTATGGATGTCGCTCACTTTTTGGAACGATTCTATATTTCTCTTGACATATCCTGGTTTTTATGTATTATGAGGTTAAAATATTAATCTCTTTAAATTTCTTTCTAAAAATTTTGCTTTCGGTCTTTAATTATAAATAGCCTGCCTGCTTCTACAGCAAAAAAAAAATGTAGTAGTATCAGCTGCATAACCCCATAATAAAATTCCACAGGTCATGAGACTATGAAAGGGATTGAAATAAACTAGTTTCGCGGTGCTTTCATCCGTAAGTCGCCGAATTCTTTTGACTACATGTGCTGCAGAAACTGCAGAACTAACCGTTTCGCCAGTCTGGTAATGTGAGATTACCGACCTAATACAGCATCTAAAGCGAGACCAAGAATTAAGGTCGTATTCATAATATCCAGTATCTCGTTCTTGACCATTACAGTAGTATTAGATACAGAAAATTTGACAAATTATGTTTTCCTCACATTAAGAAGAAAACTAAAAATACTAAATTTGTCTATGTCAGAGATGGTATTGTCTACTGCGTCAAAAGCGGTTGCTGTCTATTAACCTTTAAAAAAAAGAAGGATTATCAACAAACACTGCAATCTCATTCCCATTCTTAACAAGATGTAGTAGATTACTAATATAAACTAAAATTATTCTTATAAATTAAATACATATTAATATATTATTAATATAAACTAAAATAAAAAATTGTCGAAGAATTGAACCCTGTGGCTCACCTATATTAACAAACACGTCCTGTCACCATTAATATCGACCATTTAAATAAAGTCCAAGCCGACTCCAGAAATCGAACCTATCAACCCGTGCCGCATAATAAACTAGTTTCTTGATCAATGTATCATAATAAACCCAGTCAAATGCCTTGGATAAATTACAGAAAACACCAATTGCACCCTGTAAATTCTTCCTTGAATCTATCATTTGCTGTATAAACTTAACACCGACTTCGGCTCTAGAGCGATTCTGACAACCCAAATTCTCGAATATGCTTCAAATATTTTTTTATAATACCGCAATAGTTGATTTAAGATAAGCTTTTCGAAAATTTTACTAAATGTTGATAGTATTGATTTCGGTCCAAATTTTTATTTAAATAATGAAATAATTTTGCTTTATTAAATCCAGAAATACACTACAATCAATGCAAGCATTAAAAATCACTACTAAACATGGAGCAAGGCAGTCTATTATTGAATCAATCATTTTTTACAGAAAGGCCATCAAGATTGGCTTTTCCTTTTCATTTTTATAGACTTGAAAAAATTAAGAACGTCGTTATAGTTGACATGAAGAAATTCACAGACAAAGCTATAAGCATGCACATTATGCTTCAATTAGAATTCAGCGAGGGTGGGCAAGAACTTCAGAAGTTTAAAACTGGAATGCAAACAAAGGATTTTTGAAGGACCAAGGTAACTTCTGTGTTTTTGCTTAAAATTGTAATTGAAATATAACCCGCACTATCAAAAATGACAGTGTTCCAAGTGTGCGAATATATAACAAATGCAATGTTAGTTGTTGTTGTTTTAATCGACCCACTGCCGAGTTATACCTATATATCATTTCGCAATGTTTTCTTATTTCAATCTGGATGGCGTATTTAAAAATAAGAGGATGTGCAATTAATTTCGTGACCTCAAAATAGAGAATCCGGAAAATTCTCACCAAATCTCACTGACAGGGAGGGAGGATAAATGAAAAAATTCATACCTTTTTTTTAAATTCAGAGAAAATACTGTTATATCAAATTGTACTATGCCGTTTGGTAGCATTAATATGTCGAATGAATTTAATTAACTTAAAATTATGTAGGGTAAACTTATATGAAGAGGGTCCATTCAAATCTTACCAAATCTCACTAAGGGTTAAATCTTACCAAGTCTCTCTAAGGGTTAAATCTTACTAAATCTCATAAAAGGGGAAGGGGTCAAAATAAAAAACATATCTCTAAATTAAAAAAATATATGTCTATCTGATTAATGGGCGCCCGCAATAATTGACGGCTGTATTTCGTAGATATAGTTAAGATTTTTCTGGCAATATAATTTTTTGGGAAATTTGGTATAAATGTCTGGATTATCGTTTCATTTGTTTGAGAGGAAAGTCTAAAAAATTTTCATACCGTGCGATGGAACATTTTTCATAAGAATTAATCATGAACTGGAGGTACTATTACAAAAATAAACGATCGACAGGTTTTACAAGTCGTAAAAGATAAAATGGGCAGGCCACTTGATAATAATGGATGACACCAGAGCTGTAAAAACCATCTTCGATTGGATCCCATTACACAAAAGACCCAGAGAAAGACTCAGGAAGCGGTAAGATTGGGTCGAGAAAGAACCAAGAAATATAGACAAGAAAACATCTTATGGAAATGAAATCAAAGACAGAGCGAAATAGAAGAAAATCGTTGAGGAGGCAAGACAGACAAACGGTTGTAGTGAAGAAAAAGAAAACGAAAAAAATTTCTTAATTTTTTTAATTCAATACAAAATTTTTGAACTTGGTCCATTTTTCTTAAAAAAATATTTTTTTTAGCATTTCTTATTCACTCATAATATTTTATTTTTATTTTCATTTCTTATTATTTTTTTTAAAGCTTTTTAATCGACTACCTAAAGATCGATTTAAGCAGAAATACAAAAGATGCGAATCACATGAAATGGAGCAGAAAAACTAAAGATAAATCTAAAAAAAGTAGCTTCTTGAATCCTTGAGATTCCACTTTATTCGCCAAGAAGATGAACAAACAGTCTGAGCAAAATTTGTCTGATTTGCGAAAATCGGTTAGTGGTTAGTAAAGCAAAATCATCTCTGTCGCCGTCGCCACCGCAATAAAAGTCTTAGATTCACTTTTCAAAAACCAGAGAGAGAATTCTCTAAAACATGATATAATCTTTGTTGATAGATAACATTATTATCGCCTTCCATACGTAAAAATTGAAACCGTGGCTATTGTCTATTGACAACACATACTTCCCATGGATACAAGAAACGACTGATTCCATACATCATTTCCTAGTCACTAAGCCTTAATAATTCAATTAATATTGTAAACTAAAACTCTATATCTACATGCATTACATATATGAATATATACATAAAATATACGAGCCAAAGAGAAACTCTATTTTTTTAATTTTTTTGTTGCATAAATTCTAATATAATTATTATTTTGTTATGTCTATTTAAAAATATAAGAAAATGTTGTGTTGTGTCATCAGGGAATGAATTCGATCAAGCACATCACCGATTAATAAAAAAATTACAGGATAATGTTTTATACATAAATCTTTCCTAGAAAAAATATTCAGTTGAACAATAAAACTTCATCCAAATCGGTTCAGTAGTTTTTGAGAAAATCGTGACCAATGTATGTTCACGATTTTCACGATTTATACGCAAACATACGGATCAAACAGAGAATCACATTTTCTGAAATTGGTTAAAAAGTAAGCTGATTTTAATGTTAGAGACATATTTCATTAATTGAACATAAATTCAATTTTATATATGTCTAATTGTCTATACACAAAGTGACATATAAATAGTATTTAAATAATTCGCATCGGTATAAGAGTCATCCGAAAAAATATTAAGGATGAATTAAAAGAGAGACACGCCCATTTATAATATAATCCGTTTGTTACGAAGCTCTCATTATACCTAAAACATCCGGTGTGCTGGAGGGCAGGAAGGAAGTGGCCAACAAAATAGCAGGGTGTACGATATCCCGTACGATCAACTCGAGACACGCAAACTTGGGCGCCTTATTAATAATTTCCATAATCGGTCTTCAACTATATGAAATTTCTTACATCCTGTGCCTTAAATTAATTACTTTAATGCACATTTCCTTTGGAAGTATTTATTAGAAAGCGTTTACATCTGAAGGAAAATATTACTAATTGCTGAAAAAAAATAGTGTTATACTATATTAATAAAAACACTAATAAATAATTATTTATCACTGGTTTTAGTTATTTTAGCTTTAGATTTATATTAGCTGCAAGTTATTTTTATTTTTTTTTAAATTGGGGTACGGCAATTCAGAACATTTTACAAATTATAAAGAAGACAATTCGTTTGGCGACGTTCCACTAACTACTCCCCGAAGAATACAATTATATTCTATCCAAACGCTCGACGCTCGTGCCACGCGGAGTCATAAAACGTGGAAACGGAAGAGCGAATACTGCACGCTTCTTTGCATTTGCAGGCCTTAACGGCGGGTACAGTGATGTTACCAATTTCTCATCGATGATTAACGTACGTAAAATGAAAGTATGCGTCTAATGTTTAAAAGTAGTGCAAATATAACTTGTTAGATGTGAATGAAATAAAAAGACAAATAATAGCTTACTAAATATGAACTAGATTAATCAATTAATTACAACCTTATCAAGATCCATATAGTCGCCGTCATCGTCGTCAGAATCGTTGTCCTTGACTACATTTATTATTAAGCGATCTGATAAGTGTACCTAACGTAAATCTTCATCTTAGAAATTTCCCGTACGGTGATCATATTTTGCTCAATCTTCTGCGGTCACATTCGCTATAGCCTCATGCACCAATCTTTCGACATCAACGATTTTAATAGTCGTATTTTTCGTAGCTGCTTCTCCTTTGACTTGAGAGCCCATATTAGCTCAATCGGATTGTATTGGCCCATGCTGAATGCAAGTAGACACAAATGACGCAATTATCACATCCTTACGCCCACCCGCAATATGGGTCTTATGGTAATTTATTGATGATTCATCTGGATGCGTACGCGCAACCCTATATGACTAACGTCACTGAAGTGATATATGAATCCGCGTGCCAAGAACGAACGTTTGGACAGAGTATAAACGTCAATTCAGTAAAATAACGTCACTTTTGTTACAGAATATTGTTATCATTCTTTTTAAATACGCAAAATACACATAAATAATTTTTCTTGACAATAGTAATTATTTTGTATTCTTATATTTATAAATTAATTTTTTTTTGAAGCCATCATGAAACTACCCACAACCTACCTTATTATTAAGCAGCATGCACGTTGGTAGTCCACAATAGTCTTTAACTTTAACAATGGCAAAATAAATAAATATTTCGTTTCTTTCAGTCAGTCAGAAGTAAAGAATAATAGATTTTTAGAGACAATCAAATGGTAATTCGAAAACTTATATAACTTTACCATTACTAATTAACACAATAAAATAATAAAACTATTCGAAAATCAAGTAATTAAATGATAAGAAAAATGAATTATAGTGCAAACTAGAGCTAAGTGCTGCAGCGGTTGAAGTTAAACTTTATTGCCTGCCTGTCTGGTTTTCATATGTTCGTTCAAAAACAATTGAACAGTATTTTAATAATTAAATAAGATTTAGTATTCAAAACTAAACAAGATTACCAAACGAAATTCATATTACATAAGGCGGTATGGCTTTATCAAAAATCATTATCCACTTTGACTATTGGAATGTCAATGACTTTGACCTACATATTTAAAAGCTCTCACTGCTCTTATACAGTCGTTCCTTAGTCGTGATAGTATACAGCGATCGAGATCGCGTTCAAAAAGGAGATTCGAATGATGTATATATTAAAAAATTGAATTTACCACCATGCAGGTAAACCCGGAGGCGGCCGCTAGCAGGAAGCGCAAAGTGTTGTCAATCAATGAAATGGGAAAGGGCACGCGAACTCGTGCATCTACCGAACGCTTCGGGCCACGGCGTCAAAGCCTGAAAGAATCTCCCCTCGGCGCCGTAAACGGTCGAAGCGATCGGATTAGAAAACGATTGCATAAATCTTTTTAATCCGCGGCTCGCGTTTTGTCCGCCGCTTTCCAAATCATTGTCTTTCTGCGGGAGCAAATGGTGAGACGCTTAACGCATATTTGGGGCATTCTTCTCGATCACGGCCCGGCGTTCATGAGTCAGTGGCATAATGGCGTTTTTGATAAATAAATAGTCATCTTCAGAGATGAAAAAAAAAACCAGTTCGATGTAACATTTTGCGGTCTGTTCGCGTTCGTGACTCATCGAACTGAATGAATTAAGGCTCTACTCCGGGCTCGACTCGGTTTCCTGCATATCTTCACTATTGTTGTTAAATATTAGTTTTAGATTTTCTTTTAAAGACATTTTCGAAGGGCAAACGAGCATGCGAACCATCAGGGAGTTAGCTAGGAGGGAGCTAATTGGTCACTGCCGTCCATAAACATTCGCAGCTCTAGAGAAGCGTTGCCGACCTCTTGGGAAGGAATAGGATATCTGATGGATAGGAAAATGAGCTGGCTTAGTTATTATTTTGATAAGTGTACACAATTTGAAATTTATTAATCAAAAAAGCCGATTTAGTGTAACTAGCTGTTAAAAACTAAAGATCCTGTTGTTACTTTGTAAAAGCTTAATTTGTCTACACAAAACGACATAACTAATAATACGCGCTCAGGACGCAGCCTAGTAATCGAGACAGCAATACTAATACCTTTGAGAAACTTATTTAATTTTTAATATTTATCTTCGTTTATCGATCACCTTCGTGTACAATAGACGATGTTGAAATATGTTTATTTTTTTAAATGAACTTACCTCAAATAAAATACTGAACATCTCGGAATTATTGATTTGTAAGTTTTCTTCAGCGGGAGAAATTGTAATATTTTATCGTATGTCAAGTAAATTCTGTTAAATAAGAGTAATTTTTTTTCGCGCTGCGAGACCTTGTGTGGCGCCTTAACGCTTTCCCTGTGATGTAAATGAATCTGCTAGATGGACGTCTTAGTCATGTATTGAAAGTGAAGTTCGATATTTACTTAATAAATTTAGGTCAAGTATAATTTGAGGTCGAAAATATTGGTAATATTTTTACAACTTCATCAAACAAATAATATTTCAAATAAATCCTTATTTTACGAACATAATATTTTAACGACGTTTTTGGTGTTAAAAGGATCTTATGCTGTACACCACTTTCTGTGTCCGTCTCTTTACAGCCCACAAACACAAAATATAGTTTCAGTGATGCAACAGTGTTAATACTATCGTTAGTAAATTCAACACGTTTTTGACACAACTCTTTAACCTAAATATTAGTAGATCCATCGAAAATACTAAATCTGTGCTTTAAAACATACGTCAAAGTATAAAGATAATAAATTATCGTTCATCAATAGCATATACTACAAAGTGTTTGTAGTATTTGTGGTATCGTGAAAAATAAAATTATATTTTGACATTGATTTCAGTAGGTATGTAAAGTCTTACAATTATTCGAACAAATGTTTCCAATCCAATAATCGATATTATTAATAAATATAACATTTTGTAATAAAATGAAAAAATTGACTACGTATCTTACTAGAAAATGTTATTCGTTAAAAGGCAAAGATATCGTTTTAGCTATTCAAAATTCTTTGATAAGTCTTTTTTCTTTCTTACAAGCACTATCCGAACGTGTTGCCACGCGTATACAGTTATTGTAATGCCGCGTACGGACTGTGCGTCCCAGGTACGCGTGACTAAGCGTTCAGAGTTCCGTTTTTGCCATTTTGGTTCGGAACCCTAAAAAGTCTCATGCTAAGTCTATATACTGTAACGGGCAACTACGGAACACTACACTGGTCATGCCCGACTTTTTCTCAAGTAAAATATTACACTTAGATATAACTAAAGTGTCTGTGTTTTCATAATAACTGTATTTGGCTTTAAATTCATAATTTTATTTATATCTATCAAGCACCAAGAAAAACCTTTTTAATTTTTTTGTCTATCTGTCTTTTTCACTGGTATAGTCTTCGGATTAACTGAAACGATTTTAATAGAAATTTCACTGGAAGGTGAACGAGCTTATTCCAATACATGTAGAGGTACTTTGCTTCTAGAAATATTTACAGATCCGGCGTAAAATTTACAGAACCCTTATAAATGGGATAATTTGATCGGAATCAAATCAAAGACGGAAAGGGAATCGAGATTGAGAACAGGATTGAATTCGGAATCTAGATCAAGAAGTGGCAGAACCGGGATCGGGAATTTGGTGGATACAGCATCGTCGATCGATATAAAAAAGTATAGGAATTTATTACAATGTTCACGCTCGCGTAGCCGGGGCCGGAAGCTAGTAAATAATAAAAAAGCTGCATTGAGCAGTGTTGAAATGACTCACCGATTCGGGCCGCTCTAAGGTTTTTTTATTTTCACAAATCGTTTGCACGCACGCCGCCGGCCTCGTGTCGCGCTTACTAACCCCATCGTAATCTGATAAGTCATTTTCAATGGTGCGCCAATGACTCCGCTGCTCGACTAATCCACGCTGCATTCGCATTAATAATTTTGTATCTTAATCCAATTTCATTTATATCGTTTTTCGCGTTGATCCGGAGGTCGTTATGTAAGCCGATCGATAGATGTTTATAGAAAATTTAAAAAAAAAAGCGATAGTGTCGAATGTTAAAGGAGAATGACGTTATTGTCCAAGGATAACATTGAAAGTTCGTATTCCGTATTCTCAGCAGAATAAAAAAATTGGCTAAGAGCATGTCGGACCATGCTCATTATAAAGTTACCGAGCCATTATTACAAAGAATTTCATTACAGATGGACAAAAAATACGTTGTTACACTTTTTCCATATTTTCGCACAGAAAAGATAATCATTTTAGTCGCTTATAACTAAAAAAACAAGTGGGCACGTCGACTATCATTATTAAACTAGTGTAAACTATAGTGCATCAGCAAAAGAGCGTATCTTTTTAGCACTTACGTTCTTTTGTTGAGAATCGCAGTTTTTCGGCAATAACTCAAAAACAGTAGATCCGACCATATTCAAAATAATTTTCGTTGTACGTATTTATTAATTATTACCTTCATTATTCTTTTCATATTTTTTGGACATACGGTTGAAAATAGAGGGGGAACACAATTTCTGCAATTCTCCGAACAATAATTTCCTAAATTATTTAAATAATCAGAAACATTGCTTAAAAACCTTAGTGTTTTTAAAAAAAACTCGTTAACGATAAACATGTACCACTCGTTGCCCTTTGCTGAAAAAACCTTTTTCGGCTTCTGTTACGTGTATGGAGTACCCCCCTAGAAATCTCTATTTTTGTTATTTAAACACCAAACTAAATAGCGGCTAATACAAGACACCTACACTATAAATTTCATCACTATACGTCTTGTAGTTTTTGATTAAAATGCCTGTGACATACGGACGGACGAACAGACGGACGGACGGACAGAACGAAACTATAAGGGTTCCGTTTTTGCAATTTTGGCTCAGAACCCTTAAAAAAATAAGAACCTTCACTGTATTTGCAAAAAGGTACGTAACGATGTTCCGCATCATGAGTTGCTTTAAAAAAGTGTCCATCGATGCAAGAAAAGTTATGGTTAATTTTTTATGCCTATTATAATATATTCATAAAATTGCAGAGCCTATCGGACTAGACATCCACCTGTAAAACTTACGAAGAACGATGTAAATGTTATAACTATAACATAAGAAAGCATGATAAAATTGGTGCTTGTTTCTATCGGGTTTCAATCACCCCACCGCTGAAAAGATATTCTGTGACGATCAATTAGTTTTTGAATTTGAGGGGCTGTTTACATTTGACACATTGCAAGCCGCCCACGCTTGCCAGTTGCGAGTTGAGGGGCCGCTGTCGACCAAATGGGATGACGACGTCCGGAGCCGGCGGACCAACACGGTCTCCGAGACACGGAGGGAACGGTCAGTTCGTCCTTGGTCACGATCCAACCCGGTACCTTTTACCGGTAAAGGAGACTTTTAACTGAATCGGCGAACACTCGCGCTTCGTTACAATATTTCGTTACAATCAACGGATTCTAAGTTGCCACGAATCTGAATCAGGCTATGAATAGTCAAGATGATTAAAAAGAATACGATTAATGGTATTGTTCTCATAATTGTCAATATTACTTGTAATTTTGTTATTTCACAACATCGTACCGATAATAAAACGAAGTGACGAGAAATAACACACATGGTGAACATCCCCGAAACCCAGCATCACGTTGGACCTTAGGTAGCCGCCAGGATAAGTTGCGAATCTATGGCCATGCAAAGTCTTTACACGGCACATGTGTAAGTTTAGACTTGCTCTAGAAAGGTGGGTTTCCACGTGTCTTCTTCACCGTTAGCGAGCGGTGTTGTTGAATAGAAAAATTTGCTTAACTTTAAAAACTCTCATTGGTTACGTCTCGGAATCAAATTTGCGACTTTCGCGATGAAAGTATTTTGCCTCTTACCACTGAGCCGATGCTCTTATTAGTTTTTGTTAGGGTATTTTATTTATGGGATGTCTTATTCTTAATAAACTCTTTTCTATATTTGTTTCTGCATGGTTTATAATTATATGACATCTATATTTTATTTTCAATATTATAATTGTGGGCCATATAATATTGAGGAAAAATAACTATGAAACTTAAACAAATGAAATAAATAAATTATGCACAAAATCATATCTTTATAATGCCACACTCACCGCATGTGCCCCTAAGTATACATGTAGATATATATGTACACATTATGTGGACAGTTCCGGATACATAAATAACAGTCCTCGTATTGTATTTGAATAGTATGGAATGCGGTATTTAACTATAAAATATTAAAGAAAAACTACGTGACAAGAAATTAAAAAACGTTATGGGCTTAAAAAAATACATAACTAAAAAATGACCTAAAAGAAAAAAATGATTTAAAAAAATTAAGTAAATTCTGTAGAATAGGCATAGCATACCTAACCAAGTGTTATTTAGAACTTTTGGGGCAGTCGTGTATTATTTAATTAATAATTATTTAGTTTTTTAAGAAATTGTCTTCTTCAATTACTTATTTTGTTTTAATATTCCAAGGAACATATCTCAAATGGAATAATGCAATGATTTCAGTGACACTAAAAATATATAAAGCGGTTTAGACACTTAGATGGTGGGGTTGAATAAGGAAACTCACACATATAATTATATAGAATGCACATAAAGACACTTAAAACACATCATTTTTCGGGCAGTCATATAAAAACAAACTCTTCTCTTTCGTCAATCTGTCTGTCACTTGTGAGTGTTAAGTTAATATAACCTAATGAACAGATTGTGTTACGATTCGCAAGCGTAGAAAACTTGATTCCAGACGAAAGCTCTCTTGTATATTTTATAGGTTTCGTATCTAGTTACTAAGCTAAGACAATTCATTACGTAATAAAACCCGACGTAATCAACAAAAACCAACCGCATCAATAGCGTTCTCCTTGCACAGTTGAAAGCTCTGAATTATAATTAAGTATTTAAAAATATGGCGTAAAATGATTTAGCTTGTAAAATTGTGTAATCACTTTTTACTTAAATACAAATAATTTAGCGCTTTTTGTTTTTCCGCTCTTCTAACTTTATTAATACAGACATTTTTTTTTTTATTTAAAATACTGTTTAAATTATCCGAAGTATCAAAAATATAAGGTCGTCCGGGCAAAAAGTAAATGCAAACGGTCGCTTCGAAGTCGCGTCGCTCGGAATAACTTTTGTATGCAGATTGCACAGAACTTTTAATGATCTGGATAACTTTGACTACAATTTGATTTGTTGCATCTCATCACACATCTGCAATGTGCGGACTTTTCATCACATCTCGTTTGAATACTGACTTTTGAAATACTCAATCTTATAAAATAATAGTAATGCAAAATTAAAATATAAAATATCACTGTCGATTAGATTATGTGTCGAAATTAACAGAGTAAAATTGATCAAGTCAAAAGTAATTTTCTTTTAAATAACAAATATTGAGTTAGCACTATTCCGAGCTAGGTTATTAACGGTGACGGATGCAGCGCCACACGCTACGAAGCGGATGCCAACCTAAAGCTATTTGAATTACTATTATCAAAAGTCATTCTCGTTTCAATATACTCATATCCAATGTTGAGTGCTTATTTTAAAATGTTTGCTTCGACGATCCGTATTGTACTAGTGAAATTATAACGTGAAGTAGGTGTATAAATAGAATTCAATTTTTCAAACCCGTCAAGAACTTCGTGCTTAATAAACTTGAACATAACATCACACAAGCTCACACTTATTTCCCAGAGGGATGGGCGGATAACGAAAAATACAATGAAACCAATAAACTTCACAAACCATATTACAACGAAATTCGGGTCTCCGATATAAAATGTTGTACCTGTCTACCATCGGTAAGCACCAATAAGTATGAATGCCGTACATGCATACATAGCTCAATATCTTATGTCGTTATAAGTAGGAAAAAGACGTATGTATGTATACGAGGACTATAAACTATTTCTTTAGAAATACTCTCCTTATCACAAAGGATTGTTTAAAATAATAACATAATAAAATCGTAACAAAAGTGATTAAAACAGTCTCCCACGTGCCGATGGTGGTCCACGTGCCAAACAGCAGTACTTGTAATAACATCGCACCGGAAAATTAATTTAGAACTAGTACCGATAAATTCGATGTTCAATATAATTTTACTCACAGAAACATATTTAAAAACCAATCAAGTTTACCATATGTGTCTTCACAAAGTGAATACACAGGAAGATAGATATATAATGATTTGAATGCAAAATTTTTTTATTAAATATTGTACTAAAATATAAAAAAATAATATTCATTAAAATTTAAAATCAAAAAAAATGTAATTCAGAAATATTTTTGTAGCTCATCGTAACCACAGGTACGTGATACCTATGTACATGGACGTAGATCTTTTTGAAATGTAAAATGTAAATTTCGGAAGCTTAAAATTGATTTCTATAAAATTTAAGTAGTCTATTATTATAGTTATTTTAATATATATATATATATATATTGTGATAAAAAAGTGATATGAATAATTTGAAAAAACACCTCAAAATTTTAAACTATGTGTACTTTCAAGTACTGGCTGCTTCGATGAGTTACTAAGGAAGGAGCTTGTAGCATTTATCCTAATTTCATTTTCAATTAAATGAATTATTTTTCACATTTTTATTCAGAGTACTTTGAAGACAAAAGTTTATTCTTAAAAAACTTTTATTGTCAAAAAATTATCTCATAATTTGTAAAATTAGTTTATTTATTTATTTTAATGCTTAATATTAAGGACAAATTCAACTGTTCTACCATATACCATGGAGAAATTTTAATGTCCACCTCTCACGTCCAATATCAGCCTTTCATCCTCGTCTGTCAATCTACATTGAAAATGATTAAAGAACTTATTTATACGTAAACAAGAAATAAAACAAAAATAACGGTCATGCATATAATATGAAATTAAAGTAAGTCGGGAATGATTTTAAATAATCTATAAGCTATTAAATAAATCCCGCGTAGTCTCCAAAACTAATGATGTAACAATTTTATGAAATAGAATCAAATACTATAAATAAGCGACGTGATTTATAAAAAGAATAAATATTGGCTCTATGGTTCTATGTCATAAGCAGGCTGGTATCAAATACTAAAAAGCGTTATACGAAAGTCAATTTAATGTGTCGTGTACAATGTTATGACTAATTAAATACGAGTACTTATTACAAAACCTATTAAATAAAACGGCATGGAACTTAATCTTACGATCTTACCGGTATTCAAGTATGAACTAAGGTTTTATATTACCACTTCTCATTGCGATATTGAATGTTTGTGTTACGGATCCCGTACTTAGAGAAACTATAGCTATACATTCTACTGTATGAGGTTTTATTTTCCGAAAATTCGTAATCAGACGCCTGTATACGACATGCATTTACGTGCAGTATGCGATCCACCGTTGACCCTCGAATCTGTTTATTCAGTGCAAATTTTCAAGCAACGAATTGTTCATGCAAGAAGGTTGACAGATATCGAACACCTAAGCAAATGTATTTTTTTTTTGTCTAAATCACCGTTAAAGCTTCGCGTTCATATGAAATATAATTAGATAAAGTCAGACAATCAGGTTGTCTAGCATGCCAGGAATAGATATTAAAATCACTAACATATGCGGCTCCAACCACCATATAATATGTTGTATTGCCAAGAACCGCACGTATAAATTTTATATTTATCATATTTGCGGTTTAGACGAATAAAAATTTTAGCAGTAGTTTACATGTACCTGTATCTGTCAATCCCATAAAATCAGTACTCAATTCATTGAATAAGGATTCATAGTGAAAGTACACAGCAATAAAGATGCATGCTGCATATTACCGCTTGCTGCAGGCAAGCGTCTAACATCACATGTTTAATATTCACGTCCGCAATAACATATGTTAATACCTAGATATTACAACACTAATGAAAGCAATGATAACAACTCTTATCACGTAGCTACAGGTAGCGTGACATTGACAAACAGTCGGGCTTCAACTGTCGAGGGGCGACACCGCACAATAACACTAAAAGCCTCGATAAGATTATTGTGATGCGATAACAGAAAATTGCACGTCGAAATGCAATAACGTATCACACTTAAGAGCTTAATGAAAAAGCGCACATAGTGCACGAGGATGGCTATATAAAAAATGTTTTACGACGCCGATTAAGCGCCTCGTCATATTTCGCGTGGGCTCGTCATGTTCTTTTTGATGTTCATTTAATATAAGCTGTTGTTTATAAAAGTCAACGCTCGTGCTTTATGAAATTTTGTAATTGTTTGTTCCCAATTTCATTTCTATATTTAAATCATTATTGATCTGTTTTCGTGTTCCCATCTTATACAATATGAAATCGATCATGCATCTTTCCGCAAATATTCATAATCTCCTTCTATTTTAAAACAAATTTGCCAAAGACGCGATAGTCATTGAAGTAACTATTTCTGAGTAAAATAGCTTAGAACGAGTTATAAAAATTTATGATGTTCCAACCTTGCGATTTTGCTAAAGGTCATGTGTTACACCACATACCCCTAGCGTAGCAAGTGCGGCCAGTGTCACGCTGGCGATCGTGCTTGTATCCTTTACGCAACAATTTCCCTTAGTTTTCCTTATTTATTTAGAGATAAATAGAACATATGTGGAAAATCAGAGATTAATTTAATAATATCATCGGTGACTTTACATCACTGACAAAATTAAGTGTCATTTGTAAGTAAATGACTAGATAAATTCCTTAAAAATAATACGTTGCAGGTCCCAGCGCAGGGTGGAATTTGAATTCGTCACGTGTGTGCCTAGGTACGCTGCGCGGCGCAAGAAACGCGGCGCGCGGTCGCCGAGCGCTCGTGATTTCAGTCTAACCGAGCATTTAGTTAAGTTGTGTCTATATTATTTTTAAGTACATTTGTTTTCATTGATATATATTTTTATAATTCCTTTGGGAAAATTGTCATAAAAAAGAAGGAGATTATGAACATTTGCGAAAGGATGCATGATCGATTCCATCCTGTATAACTCTCTCGTGCCACTGATGTTTTGTCTTTGTCCATTTTAGGACATATTCTTCATTACACTACTTCAAAGACTTCAACAATGCGAAACAAAAACAATGAAATACTTTCTTAACATTATAAACGCAAAAGGGTCTCTGTCTGTCTGTTACGTTTTCACGCCTAAACCACCGTACCTGTTTTCATGAAATTTACGGATATAAGCTACTTTTTGTTTATTTTTTGTGTGTTCGTTTCTATCTTTTTCAAAGCTCAACATTAGTTTAACTGTTTTTAATGAACATTAGTGTACTAGTAGAACACACTGTTTTGTAATATATAAGCTACTGTCTGTTCATCTTTCTATCTATTTGTCCGTATATCTATTTATAACTCAACAATGATGAACCAATTTTCATGAAATTTAAGAAAAGCCGATACGACTCATTGTCACATAACATATAACTGTTTATTTTTTATGTTTATCTGTATGACTCCTTATAACATAATACTTGAAAGTCATTAATTACATTTTACTTTGTCGTTCATACTTATTGTTTACTTTGTTTAGAGAAATAGCGGTGTTAGAATATACAGTGAGGATTAATAAGGAGGGGATAGAGGAAGGTATAGTGTGAGAGTTGTGAAAATGCGTTTTCTTAAATTTATACTACGATTTATTATACGTATCAAGCATTCATACAACCCTTTTCAATTTTTGTCCGTCTGTCTGCCTATATGTTTGCCCGGACTAAGTTTGTTTTGTTTGTTTCAGAGCAGCTGAACCGATCTTAATGGGATATAAAAGAGCTTATTTGGCTTCACGTAGAATGCTTTATTCAACCCTGAAATTTAAAAATTGAAGTACTCTACCTACCTACCTAATACTGTATTACCTGCAATTTTTCAGAATCGCTTAACCGATCGCCGAGAGTTGTGGCTCATTGAATCCGGTTCCTTAATAAGCACTCGTATTGAAAGCCCGTATCGTGTTATCAAGTCACGAGAACTACGCCATGACGCATTGTCACATCGTACCACAGAGATCTCTAATTAATTGTGTTACATTTTAAAGTAGCAGTGTCGGACGATCGAATGAGTAGAAAAGAAACCTAGGAGAATGGAATGTGCGTATTGAGCAATACTGTGACATAAATAACGTACTACGGAACCACTATGACACTTTTAATTAATTGCATTTTATTTGTGAATTCACTGATAGCCAAAACAATACTAACTAGTCATCGTTCGAATTTCGATGTATATTTCGATGTATCCCTCTGCTCGTAGTCTAGTACATTCAGCAAGTGCAAACAAAGTCATATTTCAATTATAAAAAAAACAGTGGTAAGCGCATAACATTCGATTTAAACAAACAATATCTACCATAACCTGAAACATCTTAACCAATGAAAATCCACTAACAATGTGGACGAACATGCGGAGTCCTTTTCTTTTTTTAAATGACATTTATCCCGTCATTTTATTACCCCGTTTATGAGCGTAGTTTGCAACAATATTTTTGTAATTAAGTGTCGTTCCAAGACGACACGATTCTTATCTATTTGGGCAGATGTCATGTGACATTTTTATCATACCATCGTAGATAGGGGGGATGTACATGGCGAACCTGTCAAAAACCCAAAACTTTTACTTTATATGTGTTATGTCTTGTCGAGTGTCAAACGACGGAAAAAGTTAAAAAAACATATTTTAATAAAATGTATTACATTTCTAGATGCTCCAATACATTCGAAAAAATATACATAAATCCGACGGTATATATTTTGATTATTTTTTGCTAATAATATTCATTTACCATGGCTGAATAGAAAATAAACAATTGTATGAATACCGTGATGAAATGTATACACTTCATTACGGTATTCATTCAAGTATAAATTCTTAAAACATTTAGAAATTACTTTAAATTTAATAACTTTCATAGTTACTATTCGATAAAAAATCATTTTGATGAACGTATCTAGCGTCTAATAATTTTTTGTTTCAGTGTGTATCCCAAATAACCATCTTCCGCCTAAAAATATCGTAATTTGCAGCATTCATTTTATTGGCAACAAAAAAATCTCAAAATCTACTCTTCTCATGTGTTCCTACAGATTTTTTGGCTTTTTATATATTTTCGAAAATATATACAAAGAATATCGGATAAAAAATTAAAAAAAAATCACTAACATGCTTGCGTCACTTGTTTTCGATTCAACGATATCTGCTAAATCACATAATAAGTTAAAGCAAAGACGCATTTAGATTTTCTGGACAAACTTGTCTTTTATACATTTACAAATGGCAATTTTGATGTTTCTATTCAAGTCAAGCTAAAAAGAAGGGAATTTGCTAGTATCGGAGAAATAAAAAAAAAAAGGTCTTTACAGAAAATGTGCAATAACAATTGATTAAGAACATTATTCACTGTTTTCGTGACATTATATGCTTTTGAAGTCTATGTTGGAGCAATAATTATACCACTTATCACTGCCTCTTTTTCGAGACTAACTTTTATTGTAACATCCAAAATATACACCGGCTCGAAGAGTTATTGTTGTTAATCGGCCAAAATTCACATTTTATAACTTTAATCACATTGAACTAAACTGAAATGATAGATATACTAATTTTGTATATTCACTTTGGAACGGTATTTTTAAGTTATGGGTGACGGGTCTGGCAAGTTTCTTATTCCATTCACGTCGTGTCACTACTGTCGTTTTGTGGTGCCATCTATAGTTTCTGCACGTTCCCTATATATATTTCCATAATATTTTCATTTCAGATGAAGATGCTTGAATCTTAACAGCTCCACGCTGGCCAATAAAGTTTGGATGCCACTGACGATCGACGCGAGGCGACAAATTCCCGAACTGTCAGCATAGCATACTCTCTAAGGACCCTATTAATAAAACACCCTCAAGCGAGGTGTTCCATCTTGAGAGAGGAAAAAGAAAGAGACAGCTATAGTGCTTCGCTATAGAAAATAATATACGTCCCGCTCCCACGTCTCCTCGAGATGGCGCATCGTTTGAGTGACGTTTATTAATACGATCCTAAGACAAAGATCGAGCGGTTCAATGTGGCTGAAGTTAAAAACTCATCTCTCGATGCGCCCACGTCAAAAATCGAACTTGATTGTTAGGTTTCAAGGAAAAGTGCCAACCACACGGCTATTACGATTATATTTAAAGCAGAAAATAATAACTGTTTTTTATTTAAGTACTGACGATCTATATAACGGCTTATCGCCGTCCCATCAGAACGGGGTGTTGAGGACAGAACGGGCGTGATCGAAGAAAGCGCGTGTCGTGAAGTCGCCGGGCCCTCATTCGTAATTAAGTGGAGAAAACGACTTTCTTTTTGTACCTTTTTTTTTTGCACACTTAATTACTCACCATAAATCCCGAAAATCGATTTCGGTAAAATATTAAATGTCAGTTTTCATTGGTGTTGTATTCATCGTTTCAATAGTCTTCACGGTATCTAAACAAAACCCCAAAATAAATACTAGTTCGTCTGTAAGACGTGCAGTATTCATAAAAAGTTCTATCTGAAAAACCATCTCGATGAATAACGTTTCTGCTATCTTTATGTTTTACAGTCAAAACAATTCTTTCTGATTTGCATTATTAAGAAAATATTTTTAAATTTTCTTTAAGTTTTAGACATTAGATTGGCTTTGATTGATTTCTACATAATATTTTATAAAACGGTATACATATCCACGTTAATCAAACGTAAATAATAGTAGCTATCAAATTGATAATTAACTTCTAGACAAGCTACGAGAATAAATTTTAAAAGTCATCACTAATTAGTATTAATATATGAAGAGTGTTCGAAATTATTCAAGTTTACACAGGACAAGATATTTGACCATAATCCCCTAGGTTGGGACAACACATTTTGGAGACTTAACGTGTCTTTTGATGATTCTGATTAACTTCCTCAATCTTCAATAAATAAAGTATGACAATTGATATCTTAATTAACATGCATGACTGTTATAAGAACAGCCGGTATTGCATGGACATCGCGATTGAACACAAATAGTGCTATCACTGTTTTTTATTCGGGTTTTAAAAATTAAAAATAACAGTTTTTAACGCGGTTTCATTCACCGTACGCCATCGCGTTATAAATATGTTTACATAGACATCTTTATAACGACAGTGGAATGATAATTATTTTCATTAAATATGTAGATTTAAGATTGCTTCACTGTTGCCAGTTCTATCAAATATGTTGACAAACCAAAACGACATTGGGATACTTAATAACTTGAAAAATATGAAAAACTTCTTTTTTGACAAAAAAAAATGGTCTGAGTGCTCATCATACCCGTACATAGAAAATCGGTTGAGATATCCTTTTCAACTTCATTTTCTTCGCTATCAATAGAATACATGATAAAAATCAATCGAATCCCGGGCCCCTGATCATTAGAAAACGTACCGATAATACTATATTTAAAATAATAACGGCACGCGTACCAAAATAAATTCTACAGTGCACTGACAGATGGCAGGTCGGCCGCCGAGGTCGTTATTGGTTCCTTTTAAGGAAAATGGCTAAATTAAAACTGACACTCTGAAAACATAAAACATTTCTGCCCTTCTTAAAAGAGCTTTCAGTTCGAATTTATCCTTGAGAAGTAATGTTTCATTTTATTATTAAGTTTTCTGTTCATAATGAATGCTTGTTACAGTGCTCCCCGTATACATAATGAAGTTGTAACATTACGAACCGTCTTCGTTACAAATTTCACGAAAAAAATAATCCCGGTTATACAAAACACTCCGAATATACCTAACATCTGTATAAACTCCTGAATTAATTACACTAAGAGAATTTTTTCGTGGTATAGTCCGATATTCAACTCGATATCACGAGTTCATCACACCGTTGATAAAACAGATCCCCCCACAATCCTATTTTGAATTGATGAGCGTGGACCTTAAGCCCTCTATACAAGTTCGGGGCGACTTGGCGGCTGTCAGCGACTGCTGTCACCGATAAGTAAGATAACACAGGGGATGAGTGGTAGATTTTACTTAAGTTTAGGATAAGCCTATATAAAATTTTCGAGAGTAAGGGAACATATTCATACTACGTGACCCTTTCAGGGAGGAGGGGAAGCCTTCAAAATACCACTTAAGTCTTCGTCACATAGTCAGGGAAATCTCGCACTTTTTCAAGATATATTCAAATTATGGCGCCCAACGTTTAGCACTTTTTAAATTCGCAGGTGGCAACACTAACGCATATGTGCCGGGACGCCAGCTGATTTAAAACTGACAGTTTTTTTTCTCAACAATATTAACTTTCTATTTGCAACAAAGGATTTAAACCATATTTACGAATTACTACGTGAAAACAAGGGGGTGGAGGGTCTTGGCATATTCTACGATTGGTCGACGAGAGGATGAAAAGGATAAAAATTGTGAAATGTGGGTCCGTAGTATGGGTATGTTCCTTAAAGCGCTTACCACTCGGTCACATGCCATTCATATTATTTTTTCCAAATCCAATAGCTTTAATTACGACACCTGCCCTTAACTTCAATATCACATAGCAAAATCTAAGGAAAAAATTCAGATCCGAAAATATTGAAAAATACTATTTCAAATGAATTAATCCTAGACATTAGCAGGTACTGATTTATTTAATGACTGATCCTCCCTTTCATACGAGGCTATCCTCGTACGAGAGCTGTGACCGCATATGTGGCTTCATCAAGTATGGATTGAACCCGTACTTAATAATTAAATTCGGAATAATTTACTTGATTGTTAATAAATTAAACTTTAAGCTGAATTAAGTATTTTTGTACGATAAAGTTTTTCTTCATATAAAGTCGGGTCAAAAGCTTTTTCGTGTTTTATATATAAATTGAAGATAATTTTTCATCATATTTTATTTACATTTACATACGTATTTTTACATTTCATACGCATACGCCATTTTGTTCAACAACTTGTCATTTTGTAGGTAGTGACATAATTGCTGTAGAAATTTTAGGACTTCTGATTAAAAAACTGCGACAAGTGATTTTAACAGTTCTCTCTTGATATTAACCTAACCCTACCCAAACAATTCGAAACAGATACCAATCTGAGGGTGCAAGGTCAGGGCCATATGAAAGATGCATTATCACTTTCCAACCAAACTTTCTCAATATTTACTGAGTAGCTAAATAAGTGTATAGTCTGGCGTAATCATGATAAAAAATCACAGCCTTTATGTTGATCAATTCCGCCCGTTTTTTCTCTACTCCCTGCTTGAGTCTCATCAATCGTTGGGAGTAGAGACCCGAATTAATAATGTTGTCCGGCGATAAAAGCTCGTAATGAATAATGCTCTTTCAATCCCACAACAGACATGGCATCAACTTATTGCGAGTTAATACGAGTTTCGCTATAATCTGTGGAGCTTGCTTGACTGTTGAGCATAATGGTTTTGGCGCGTTCGTTTGTTTTGAAAACAGTTTTTTGTGGTCAATCCCCAGTTCTTCAGCTATATCGTAAGGATTATGCCGATTTTCCTCTGCATTTTCGAAAATGATATCGACTTTATCAATAACAGGTTGACCAGAGCGAGGTTGATTCTTAATAAACTTTACAATTTTTTTTTCGCAGCTTGTATGGTATTTTTCCTTTTTGTGATAAAACTTCAAAATGTATCAAATTTTACGTTAGATTTATTCATTTTAGTGGATATAAAAACAATAGAAAAATAGCGCAACACCGTTTTTGTTTTTTATTTTTCTTTTTATTAAATATCATCTATTTAATGGTATTAAAAGTAGCCAGATACAAACAGCACAACTAAAGAGATTTTACTTCAACTTTTTACTTACAAAATACGAAAAAACCTTTTTCCGACCTTTTATATTCTATATGCAGACCTATAAGAGCTCTGGTCTGTTTATCTATTGCATAAAATTGTAGACATCTCTATAAATTTTCCAATCAAGCTCCCTTTATGCAATATATTAGCTCCGGGTGTTTGCAAACTATTACTTAAAGTTATTAACTTTCCGGATACGACTCGATTTAAGCGGTTTTTGCATAATTAACTTCTGTGGTGTAAAACCGTTTTCAGGAAAACCGTTTACCCTCCCGTCTCTGGAAATAATCATGTTAAAAATAGCTTAGAAGCATCAAGTTCATAAACAGTGAAAACCGCATGAAAATCCATTTGCGTCATTTTCGAATACCGTTGCAACAAACACGCATATACACATATATATTTCATGACTTTGTATAATAATATAATACATCAGCGCACGCCCGCGGTACGCCGACATCAGTATCCCAATTTAGTTCAGTTTCAAATCTCACTGTTTATTCCGATTTCGATCCCGATCTTAGTATCGTTTTCCATTACAACTCCGCTATATGTTCCGAAATAAATTCCATATACATATATAAGACAATTTCATCCGGATTTATTAGAAACCGGCAAATTAAACAAATGCGTTGCTCTGAAAAGACAAAGTTTTATTTAAACATAAGTTTACATTTTCACGCTATGTACAATTACACTATAGTTTTAATATCACACCTGAAAAGACAAAGAAACCACATTTAAAGTATTTTAATTAGTTTGTCGATTTTCTGCGCACATTAATTTTTATAATATTATAGCTTTTCATTTATCACTCTCTCCATCTTGAAAAAACTGAAAACATTCGCATTTATAGTTCCGTGGACAAGTGGTGCCGTCTTTTCTAAGTTGCCAGCACTCGCTCCTGTTTTACCGATAGTCAAAGGAGGCGCATTTAATTCAACGTAAATAAAGAAATATGATTTCTTTACACACTTATATTACATATTCTTGCACCCTTAGCCCTTAGATTTTCATCTGTTTCAGCTTCAGAATTCTTTAGGTAGAGTTTGGTTAACATCAAAAGAGGCCTGTCGAAACAACTTGTCGAAGTTTTTTCATCAGAAGTCCCAAAATTTCTACACCAATGGGATTATGTTACAAAATAGCAACAAGTTGTTGAATAAAATGGCTTACATATATTAATACTAAATTTAGATAAAATGTGATGGAAAATCATTTTGAATTTATATATGTAGTACGAAAAAACTTTTTCCTCGATCTTACATATCGGTCAGTAAGTTTACACTTGTATTTATAAATTACCGTGAAATAATGATCACAATTTTTTTTTTATTTTGTATAAAAGCAATGCGATTAAATGATATTTTAACAGCACATTTGTGTTTTTTTTATCCAATGTTTAGTTTCAAAAGGCGCTGAGTTATTAATTGATCAGGCTTGGAGTTTCTTATTCGTTTGTTTAACAAAATGTCTATCGTCTGCGAAGATACAGGTGCACGCGAAACAGTACGTTTGTTCTATAAAACAAATCCTGATATTTTTGTTTTGTGTATATTTCAAAGTGTTTTATTGTTAATATGTTAATATCAAGACGTAAGTGACTCTATCGAGGATACGACATTCTATTTTATTACTTTCTCCAAAATAATACTACAAATTTACTTGTGACTTTTTTTTCATGTATATCTCATATATACAATTTAATAATTTTGTTTTAATCATTACATTTGAATATAACGTAATATTTAATTTTTCAAGGGTTGATAAAATATTACAATATTATTATAAGACTAAAGAGCTCATCATTCGAAAAATGTTCTATACCGCTTACCTTCATCTCTCATTTAATTCACAAATTTTAAAAATATATTGCGACGTTCTATGAAATAAATGTCTCAGGCTTTGTGTTTGTCGGTTCGTAGAATTATTTACTGAATTATGTATCTTTTTCTCATCTTTTCCCAGGGAATATGTGTAGCATTACTTTCTTATCCCAGTTGCATTTAATTGTACGTGATTTAATGTTGATCTCGTAATAAAGGCAGTAAATACCACTTGCTGTTTTTCATCTTGAATACGTGTTATCTCGCTTTCTGTCGCATACTTAAGATTTAAAGTAAAGCCAAACAGCACATCAATGTGTGCCTTTTCTTGTAAACACTTTTTATTTAATTAAAGGTTTGACAATATGTAGTTTAAGATTTCAATCGTAATAAAATCGGCAATAAAAACTTGAACAACACCTAAATCCATAATCGATCTAGTTTAGATTATGTAATAATAAGTTGTTTAAAAATAATCATATAAATAAAAGAACATTTGAGTAATCATTCTTAAAGAATGAATTTTTAAAATTCCCCTTCCATAAAACAAATCAATCAAAAAAATTCTAGGTTACTTCAATTATCTTGTATGCTTAAATAAAACTATGTAATAAAGTTGAAGAAAATACTGTATTCATAAAAATAAAAAGTTATTTCATTTATAAGAGCTTCTATTATCCATTGTAAGATATTATTACACTTACCATAAATAATAAAGGAAAATGGTACGATTTTAATAGAGGCTGAAACATTATAATTGAGACTGAAATATTATGACAAAATTCCTTTCAATTCTCTTTCATATTATTGTTAGATTATTTGTTTTCTTTTCATTACTGATACCACTTAGTTCAGAAAAGTAACAAACACTGGAAAATCTTGTTATAAAATACGTACTTCTAAATATAGCTTAAAATTTTATATTCCTTTTGATCATATGTATACTTTAAAACATTGGGTACAATTTAGAATACTATGAATAAATTAACATTATCATTTTTTAGGATTCCGAGCCAAAATGGGAAAAACGGAACCCTTATAAGATTCGTCATGTCCGTCCGTCCATATATCACAGGCATTTTATTCAAAAACTACAAGATATGTATAGATGAAATTTAAACTAAAGGTGTCTAAGCCGCTACTGAGTTTAGTAGTTGAATAACAAAAAATAAATAATGCTAGGGGAACACTCCATAAATGTAACAGAAACTGTAAAATTTATTTTTTAGCAAACATCAACGAGTGGTACATATTTCGACATTTCTTTTAAAAACACTAAGGTTTCTTAGCAAATTTTCTGATTACGTAAATAATTTCGGAAATATCGCTTCGAAAATTGCAGAAATTGTCCCCCGACCTCTATTTTCTAAACCGTATGTCCAACACATATGAAAAAAATAACGAAGATAACGCTTACTCAATAGTTTCAATAAATTATTTTGAACATGATCGGATATATTGTTTTTGAATTATTACTGAAAAACTGCACTTCTCAACAAAAGGACGTAAGTGTCACGAAGAAACTCTTTGGCCGATACACCTTAGTTTACACTAGTTTTATAGTAATAATCGACATACCTACTTGTTTTTCTATTTATAGACGGCTGAAGTGCTTATAACTATTCTGTATGGGAATCATGGAAAAAAGTAACAATATATTTTTTTATGTGTGGTGCATTTCTTTGTAATAATGTCTTCGGAACCCTATAATGAGCATGGTCCTACATGCTCTTGTCCATTTTTTTTCGAATTAAAATTTCTATTATTCACAAACGAATGGTCAAGAAACATTAATGAATCAATGCAGTCCGCTGTTTAAATAAGGCTAAATTTTAATTCGCTTCTATGACAGATATAACGATTGATGGAGAATATAGTACAAAATCTGCAGTCCATATTTGAGGGCCACTCTCATATATGGATTGAATTACTGAGATACTGTCAAACGCCGATTTTCCCGTGGTTATGGCTGCTTCATTACAAAAGGGAACGCAGTGGTCACACCCCGCGCTTTTAAACGTAGATGTCGTAAAGTGTGTTTCTGTGAAACGAGAAATGTATTTGAAATATGGGCATTGGCGCGCTATACTATGCTATTATGAATTTGGTCTATTCAAAGAGATATGTGAGCAACGGTTACAATCAACGTTTAATAATGAACCGCCATTTCGAGCCACTGCGCTTATATAGTCTTGAGAATTTCTTAATGGACGCAACTCACTTCAAGATGAAGAACATACGAGAAGGACTGTTTCAACAGACACTCCAGATAATGTCGTCCGGGTTCGTAAAATGATAAAAGACGACAATCAATGCACCTGCCATATGTTTAAGAATACTCTTCGGATTGGATCGGCAGCAGTGGATAAGATGTATTATGGATTAAAAATAAAAATAAGATTGCTTCTTTTTGTTTGTCTTTGGATTCCACATCATGTTACACAACACCAATAATCCGAGCGTGTAAGATCAGCCGACAGTCATTAAATTTGTTAAATAAAGACGGCCACCGTATAACATCTAAAATTGTAACGGCTGATGAAACGTACATTCCCTTTTATGACTTGCTTACACGTCACAAAAGTAATCTGTGGGTTCATAAATATGATCCAACACCAAGCAACGTGAAAAACTTACGTGCAATGTAAAAAGTTATGTATGATGTGTTTTTCAGAAGTACGAGCTTGGATAAAGCCATCAAATTAAAAGAACAGAAACTGTCGCGAGGCCTGACACACATAATACTGCTTGCCAGAAGTTCTCCTTTGAATTGGAATCAAAACAATTAGTCTTAATGCTGCACCAGATAACGTATCCTTTCATACCGCTGCGTATATTGTCAACTTTTTAAAGGAAAAAAAACATTGTAGTCTTAAAACATACGCTTTGCTCTTCGAATCTCTCAATGTGCGGTTTTTGGTTCTTTTTTTTTAATTTAGAAATTGCATGGATGCCGTTTTACATCAGAAGAGATCGCCGCTGCTATTACTAAATATTTTGACCCTATTTGTGTAAACGACTGGCGCGATGCTTTCCGTCTGTCGAAAATTTGTCCACAGGAGTGTATTGACGCTGAAGCTGACTTTTAATCTATGTAAATCTGGTATATCATCCTTGTATAGTATACCTGTATCTCGATAATTTTGGAGTGAGTCTCATATCTTCCCGTTTTAATAAAAATGAACCCGCTACCATATAAACCGATGACCGCGTTCAAAGTAATCAAGTTCTACGTATTTGCCCGTAATGAAATTTGAATTAACTATGTCAAATGAGGAATACAAAAAGATTCAGTTTTTGTTTCGAAAACTAACTATAATTTTCTAGCCATAAAATAACTTCTTCATAAATTAAAAATTTTCATTTAGGAAAAGGTGATGCTATATCGAAATCAATTCTTTCTTATTTCTTTAGGAATAAAGAAATATAGATATATTAATTAATTATAGAAAATTAATTAGAAATACAAAAGCAGACAATACATTGTACATATACCTAAAAACACGCGCTAACATATCCTGACAGCCAATGACGGGCGGACAATGTTTAACATACCTACTTCAATAAGCAGTGAAATGCTTTTTCTGTTGTGCAATCAGTTGCAGAGCACAAAAAAAATATTAAAATTTTCTGAAGAACAAATTAGTACAAGAGTACATACAGTAGAACAAACTGTATATTATGCCACTTTACAAATGTCGGACACATTGCAAAAATGATCTTATTGCCTTTTTCACCGAAAACAGTGTTATTTTAAAATTCAGGATTATAAAAATGATAAACACTTAATATTTGATGTTTGGTTCCATATGAAATAACAAGAAAACGCCTATAGATTTCTATAATGATTTTAATATGTATATAGATTTTTCCAAAGTATAAAGTTACCGCCCTTTCATCTAAACACGGCAAATATTTTTTAATTTTAATATCACAGATGATCTGTTCAACTTCACCGATTCAGATATCAAACTTCTATTTACAAGATGCACGTGACTCGATCTCAGAACTAGCACCGTCACACTACGAAATATTTCTCTTTCGCGTACCTTTTTGAAGTTCCGGTCAGAACGAACCAAGGTTACGCGACTGTACGGTGTCGATCTGTCTTTATATAAATTTACGAATTCTTTCAGATATTACGAGTAGTAACTGCCTAATATTAGTCTTTCCATCCTAAGTCACACTCAATACGACGCTAGGAACCTTCGACGGTCTGGTTCTCAAGAATCTGTTTGGTCTATTCGCGCTATTGATAGTCGTTTTCCTTTAATTAACGTGGACATTTTGGCCATGTCTGCTAAAGAATCGGAACAAAACAGCTGATGCCCAACATTAATGACTAAAATGTTCGAAGGTAGGAAATTATTGTTGCATTTGAACATGAGAATTTCCTCTTCATTCACTACGGATGGTTTATCCGATTGCAACTTATTCGTTTATCTATTAGTTATAATCTACTTTGATCTCACGAATGTCTAGTATTGTTTTTTTACACACAGATTTTTAAAATCTAAATACTTTTTGACCTCGAAAAAATGCATCAAATTCCTCAAGTCCAGTTCAAATCGGTTGCTTCGTTCAAAAGTTATCTTTAACGAAATATTTCAAAAATAATTATTAGATACTTTCTTTATATTATACCTCTTATAATTTTGAAAGAGAACAGTGATAATTTTGAACACGAAAATGTAAAGTATTGTCTTTGTTCTTTGCGAACACGAAAACACTGCTCAAAATAATACGAGCAGCTTGGAGGCTGGCTTGTAATTTCAAGCGTTGTTTAGATTTTTTTTTGTAATTGATTAACGCGTGTCGTTTTCAATAGCAAAACGATCGGGTAAAATTTATTTGTTAACCAGCAGGTGTGTAGTTATAACAGGTTGTAGTCAATTAGTGTGCGGAAGCAGAAGCAGCCCGGCGACCGTCCCGGGTCCCGCGCGCCCCGCCGCTCGCCGCCGCCCGCCGCCTCCTCCGGCCGCGTTCGAAATTCAAAATCACTCGAGTGCAGTCCGTCGAGCGTGTTGCACGCGTCACTCCGCTCTCCGTTGGACTCGCGAAACTTATCTCGTTCGTCGTTACTTTGACAACTGTGAATGAACCGTGGTGTATTTTAGATTAGTCATTATATTTTCATACTGTTGCCTGTCACATCGCAAAAGATTCGAGACAAAACAGTGTTTGTTGTGTTAGTTACCGTGACTGCATCGCGAGAGATCGCCGGGCCGTGTCGTGGAGGGTCGCTCGTCTCCGGTGAGTATTGAATACGTGTTGGGTGTATCTTCGACGTGCGACTGCGACGGGCGGCGTGCGGCGCCGGGGGCGCGGCCCGTCTCAGCTGATTAATACAGTTCGTGGGATCTATCAGCTCGAGCTCATTGCTCCGCGTTGCATTTTCTCAGCGAAGGCCGCGCGTTTGTTGCAATCGACGCGTTATCTGTGTCAATACAATGATCATAAGGTCCAGACCGTAATGCTGGAAAGATTGCAATGTTATTTACATTTTATTTTAAGAATTATATATTGCACACATTCAAGTGTTGTTATCTGTCGCTGTTGTAATTCATCGTTAAACATAAATCAATTGAACTGATACACTACTTACGATTAAAAAATTCTGTAATCAATTATTGCTACATTATTGCATAATTCTTCAATAATAATAAAAAAATCCTTTATTCCCTATTATTATAAATGACATCTCCACACAACAGTTTAATAAACGACGCTACGAATTATACCGATTTATCTGGGACAACTCAAACCGTCCGCCCGGTTTTCACTAATTAGAAAAAGCCGCGCTCTGGACAATAAATAATTCATGGCGACGGTAATAATTATTCTAACGCCTCAGGTCGAAAGGGCTGACGCGGCAAATGACTTTTTAACCTTTTGTCTCTTGTGATTGAAACCGTAATTCAAAAGACGAATATAATTATGCTACAGTTTAATTATTGTTACAATTTCAAAAGTTGCGGTATGTATGCCGCGTTGATGTCTTTTATATAAACTGATTTTTATTTTTATTTTTGGTAGAGCGTTATCAAAAACACGTCGCCGGTTTACCTTCAATTAAATCTTCGTACAGTGAAAATTTTATACCATTAAAAATTCGTGAAAAATAAAGATTTCTTTACATTATTATTTATTAAACCATAACATGAACATACAAGTCGGGACGGCTGACATGCTTCCTTTTGAAAATCAACAGAAATACACTTTAATACTTAACAAATTATATTTCCTTATTCCAGTTTTAAAAAGTTTGTTCGAGATTTTATATTCTCTCTTGTCAAATTAGGGTACTTTGTTTCTACATACATATTGGAGACAAATTTTCTTTATATTTTTCTGGATTCTCCAGATATTGTGCAATAACTGTTTTGATATAATTCCATTATATTACACTAATCATAATTACAGACTATAAAATTAAACCTATAACGGTTCCAATAAACACCTTTAAAGCTTTTTTATTAAAAATACTGATGCACAATTGTAATAGGATTCAGAAGCAACAATTTTCAATTAAAGCTATATATGAAGACTTCAAAGTAGATGTGTATTACCATATTCAAGTTAAAACTGCCCTAACACAATCTCTTTCATAAGTAATCACGCTACATACATAGAATACTAGTGATTAAAATCAAGTTAATCGAAGTCCAATGAAAAACTAATGTTTCGCTTAATTTATTTTCATTTTCCGGGCTAACAACATTTTTGAGAACCTTTAAGCCATAATGGTAGACGAATATTTAACTTGTTTACACATAGAATCTTATATTCCTTAAAAAAAAAATGTAAACAAACGTTGAGTGATATTAATAAAAAATGCTTTTGTTCTCTTTATTAAACTAAAGAAGAATCGTCCTCAATTTTAACGGTTTTTTGGTCGTAATGTTAATGGATAGTGGAAATACGGACAGCCCTAAGAAAGGGGATTACAAAAGAGGTTTCAAAAAAAAAAGTTTATTGTAAGATTTATACTTAAGAAGCTTTGAAAAATCTTTAATTTCGAAATAGTAAGTACAATTTTACAGTAATAGAAAAGAAGCGAAAACAAAAAACGCTGTCATTTATATTAAATAAAGTGCTGGATCCAGTATATTATGGAATTTTTGCAATAATTCTAAGTATAGCGAGGTAATATACAGTATATTGAGATACTAGTAACACATTATGACGCGTCCAATCAAAGAAAATCCGGTCAAAACTCCTATACGAGGATGCAAAGGTACGTACGACTTTAGTGAGCTAAAAAGTTGTAATATCGCCGAAACAAGAGTGTTATCGTAACGTATTAATCATGACTTGCATAATGATGCTGTTATTCATTCCGATTCTATACTGTAAAGAAAAGATGAAGACACTCAAGAGGAGAAATTAATATGTAACAAAAATTTATCTGTAAAAAACCTTTTATTTCTTTTAGTAAAGATATTGATGAGATTGTTTTTGTATATATTTCGCGTACGATTCATAGGCATGTGCGTTATGGGTTTCCATTTCGAAGTGTTCCATCCAGCCGTCCATCGCCCACCTGCCGGCTCCGTTGTGATCGACTATAGAGTTATCATGGTGGTACTGCACTGGGAAACGGAATCAGAAATGCCTTACAAATCAGTCTAGGTTACTCTCAAGCCCGAGATTTCCGCTGAGGATCGATCGTGGTGTGCCACGATGCCAATTTAGACGATTAATGAATACCCATATCACAATCGGCACCCAACTGATAATACCGGGCATTTATGGCAGAGATTGTTTGAGTCTTAGGGTTTGCTTACGTTTTGATGCGATTTTTTCGGTCTGCTTAAGAGTAACTTGAGTTACTCTTGAGTCACTCTCGACTTACTCGTTACTTTAAATGTACTAAAAACATCACCTCCGTCCAAACTTTTTGGACTGAAGTAAATTTTCATAACATCTATATTCCTTTAACGCAGATTCCGATATTTATAATTTAATTTCGAATCCGTTGAATAAAGACATTCGAAATGTCCAGTATTCGGAAACTGTAACTTCAATGTACACCTCTAATACGTCTATTAATATTATATTACGTTATTAATAACTAGGTATATGGTCCACGGCCTCGCCCGGATAGATATAGAATTAATTACTTATTTTTTTTAATCACGCAATTTCTCTTCTAATCAAGGTCCAGAACTCTGTCTACATTATTGAAATCTAAATTACTTGTTGATTTTTACTTTAGTTGGAATATCTGCCACAAAACTAAACGAAAAAAGTTTTACTTCAATTACGTGTGAAGGTCACACAGAATTTTGTTAACGAATGTCTTCTTTCTATCCGACTAATCTAATGGCTTGGGCGTCTACATTGGTTTGGACTCTTGAATCTGTATCATCGCCGTATTACCTATAAGGCACTAGAGTACCTTTCTTTCCTCTGGGCTGGAGCACCAATATTTTTGGTGTCAACGTCGAACGTTTCGAATAATCTTCGACTGTGTATAGTATCCAGCCACCTCGACCCGTTTGCTCTGCGAAAAGATGTAGCATCTCTGTGCATGCTTTAGCGCGTACACTATGGAGAGTGTTCTGAAGAGCTATACAACCTCATTCCTTCCGCTGATTTTCATCGTCATCTTTCTGCTCGCCGGAAATATTATCAGCATCATCTTGATACCTGGCGTTTTAATATCGAAGGCTTCATACAAATTTTTTGCCAAGCACTGTAGAACTTTGTATGATTTATAATCACCGATAATCCCAACGAACTCCGACAAGGTAGTTCTCAAGAAAATACCGTGTTCCTTTTTAAAGGGCCAGTAACGTAGCGATGACTGCCTTGGGGTTGCAGGTGTCCATGGACACCGGATGGTCAACAGATGGTCGCCGTTGACCATCTGTTTTTCAACGGCCCGAATGCTCGTTTGCCTCTTATCATTCTTTTTTAAGTGATCTCCTCGGTTCACTCTCTTCATGGCCGCCGTCAGATCACACACGCCGATTAATCTCGAGCGAAGGAAGAAGGCTTTAAAATAAACTCGAATGTGTGTAAAAATAAAGGATTCCTAATTCTCTTCTTTAGTGTAATTTCCTAGTATAAATTATTATATTATTTTTGAATCTCTATAATGAAAATGAGAGCGGCTGAAAAGTAGATAAATTATAAAATTGACATATAGTGGCACAGATCAAAGTATTATGCGAATTAAAAACCAAAATAAACATTTATTTCTTTTTACATTATATGTGAAAGGCGTTACAGCTTAGTAGTGTATCATGTATTTATATCATTACCTGATGTAAGTACATGATATTTTATGTATTTTACCTATTATACATAGGTAATATACATTATTAACTGAAATTCCAAAAAATTGCCAAAAAAAAATGAAA
Organism: Eumeta japonica; assembly: GCA_005406025.1. Taxonomy (NCBI): domain Eukaryota; kingdom Metazoa; phylum Arthropoda; class Insecta; order Lepidoptera; family Psychidae; genus Eumeta; species Eumeta japonica. The sequence goes on from BGZK01002047.1 coordinate 65,688, forward strand.
ATCCATTAAAACACGTCTTAATTGTCGTCATTCATAAACCCTATGTTTTTACTAATTTTTCAAGTTCGCCTCCAAATTTATTATAATTTTTCTTTTATATAGTCACTGTGCATAGTGTCTACCTAATACGGAAATTTCACTTTTATTAATATATTGTTTAATACTTCATATTTTGGAGATGCTAGACATTTTTATTAGGTAATTACATGTAAACAAGTCTCTTAATTGCCAAACGAATCACGAAATTTGTTACTTGGAAATTTTTTTTTTTAGCATAATAACGAAATCGTGTCGCCTTCAAACGCGTTAGTTAATTAACGATATTTAATTAAATGAGAAAATTCGAGTAACTTCTATAAAGGTAATTTTTTTCCAATAATTTCGAATGTCAATTTCATTAGACTCTTTTCATTTACTTTATAATAATTTAAATTGTTCAGTATGTATTCTTTTCACTTTTTAGATATTCATTTTTAACTTTAAAAAACTCTGATTCTAATATGAAAAGGCGAATGACGTGTTTCTCTCCCTTTTTAATTTAAACCGTTTCAAAATAATTTTAAAATATCTATAACTGAAATAAATTTTTATTAATACAAAATAAAATAAAAGTAACACAAACAGAATTTGTATAACTAAATAAATTACACAATGTAACAATACTAAATATACCTCAAATAATGAACAGAAATAAAATATTTGATGACATTTTGTATTCTAAATATAATATTGAGAACGTAAGTATGAAACGACCGTTTTATATATGGAAAAACTATTTATTTTTAATCATACAAGCATTAGTTTAAGCTAAATAATTGCACATCCACAAAGACGGCAGTAATTAGTATACAATAATTTGTTTACACGTATTGTATCTGCCATCTTCATAGAAAGGTAATTTAACCCTTTAGATAAAACTCCAAGTCGTAATGGAGCAAAAGCTTCGAAGGAGTCCTCTAAGCCTCCCGGGAATAAACGTTTTCGCATGCAGAAACTTTTACTAATTGCGAAAAAGTTAGCTATCGTTTGGAGCGAAATCGGCTGTGTATACCGATAATGACGAACGGAAGCACTGTAGTTCTTTTCGTAGTTTGTATGTTGTAGTTGTAGTCTTTTGGTTACAGACTTCAATTACTTTAGTACTAAAACGGATGGCTTCCGTGTTCCGTTCCGGGAGTGCCGAAACTGTGGACCACAGAACGTAAAGAGAGACGCCTTGAGGTCTCGCCTCATTTTGAAGCAATAGTGATGTAGTTTGATCAATGAAACCGATCTGTATCTCTGCCAATTTTGTCTATACTCTTTGGATTCCTATCCGAGTATCGGTAGGGTTATGCCATAAATAAATAAGCGTCACATCTGACAATACGACAATTTGCAAGTCGACTCATCAACGCGACGCAGTCTTCGAGCCTTTTTCTTTCTGCATATCAGACAATTCATGGGATAAAACTACTTTTGTTGTAAGGTTTCTAAAGAAGATACATTTAAAAAGCAACGACTTTGGCGAACCCCTGAAATATTAATGTGAAACACAATAAAAAAAAATCTGATTGTCAAACTATATATCTAAAACGAAAAAAAACTCGTACGCATATATGTACGCCCTCTTCAGTATAATTTGAATTACAATATTCGTATTTGCTTACAAAATTGTACTATAGTGAACATATTATAGTGAATCTAAAGCTTGTATCTATTTTCGTCTAGAATAGTTAAGTCACTAAAATGGACAAAGTTGCCATAATAATGGAGTTCCTTTGGACTCTTTAGCTACAGAACTTCCAAAAAATTGACTTGAATTGAGAATTTCCCTTTTTTTGACTCTGATAATAAATAATAATTAAATAACTATTCTTATGAGGAATGTGTGCATTCTTTAATGCATGTAAGTATTCTCTTTAAATATATTAAATTTTATCTAAACTTTCTATGCCGTCCGTATTATAAATAAATATTAATAATAAGGGAATCGAAACCGAGGACTGCTAATAATAAAGTTTTAAGTTAAAATGAACGACGAAGAAAATTACACGTTCGTCTTCGAAATTAATCAAAAACCCTAATTAAAAACTTTCAACAATCAAAAAGTTTGAAACATGTACTGACTGGCAGCGTAATCATTTTACTTGTACGATTGAAATTCGTGAAGTTTTGTTTCGTAGCTCGCATCAACCGTATTCTGAATACGCAACCGAGCAGGCGGATGTGTCAAAATTGTACCGTACACCTCGCATAAACGTCGCGTGTCGTCGCGCAAACGAAGGCAGAGCTCGGCGAGAGCCTGCTCTCCTGTCTGTGGAGGACGGGTGGAGTCTAAGCAGGCAGAGCGTATTTTTACGCGAAGGTAAGTCGCGCTAATGAGTACATTAAGTACGATTGACGCGCCATTAGCGACTTTTAAGGGAGTCAATCAGCGAGGCGCGCTCCGCCGGTCGCTTCAAAGGCACCCCGTCGCGTCGCCACGCTAGAGACATAAAGGCTGGGAATATTTGAAACTTATTTCGTGAAATATCTCCGAACTGAATATTTCGCTAATTGTGACCGGTGGATAGAAGGGCTTTTAATTTTCCAAACAGAATAATTGTGCTGCTGACGATTTCAATTTCTGACGGACTAATTTCATAGTTCATTCAGTCTAATATATCAATTTCAACTAATTACAATTTAAGAAATATGTTCTACTGGCATTCGTCCATGGCTTCGCTATGTGGATATAGATATGATTCCTTATTTTTTTATGTTAACCGAATGGAGGTGTAACTCCCAAAAACCCTTGACATTTGCAATTCTCACGACAATCCTGCCCTCAATCCCTATTTCGATCTCCTTTTCGATTCCGATCCTAGTCTTAGTGCCGATCTCGGTTCTGCCTATATCAGCATAATAAATTAAGAAAATCTTGCACTCTGGCGAAGTTTTGGGCAAAGGCTACTATTGCTAAAAAATAGTATAAATTCATTAAAATGTAAAACGGTTACCGTCTAAGATAAATAAATAAAAGAAACTGTATAACGACATTTTTAATATTCATTGCGAGTATAGACACGTAGCCAGTTGCAACATTATTTGTACTGTCTTTACAAAACTAACATAATGAACCACAGTCTGATGTTAAAAAATTGCATTACATATAAAAAAAAAAACTCGAAAGTGTCAGATCGTTTCAGCAAACCTCACCTAATAAACACGGCCTCATACAATGTGTGTATATCGATGTATTTCCCACGTACTGTAACAATTTACAACTTACCTCTGGCTATACTTGATTAGATTCTCGTACGCCACATGTTGGCATATTTGCAATTGCAACTATTGTATGTGAAATTGAGTAGGATAGAAAATAAAAAACAACACGGCACTGCAATACAAATAAAATGAAACGAAGACAAATAACACAAAAATATACTAATGTAGAAACGCACAGATTGCCGGTTCGTTTGTGTGTGTTTGTTTCCCTTTCACTGTTTAGCAATTGCATTTGCGCATACGCGGAGTCTATAACATAAAATACTTTTATCCCGATATACGACAGTGAAGTTTTTTTTTTAATATAAATACTACTAACTAAGGAATAAAATCAAAAACTTTCATTAATATTTTAGCGAAAATATTCATTTATAATATTAAATGTAAAATTATAAATTTAAAATTATACAAAAAAATACTAAATAAAAATTTCAAGAGGGAGAGAAAGAAAGTCGCATGGAGGGGCCGTAATGCTTTTTCGTTATGTTACGATTTTCACCAATCAACTCCTCCGCAAACTAAGGAACATAGTTCCTTAACGAACTTGGATCCAAAAAAAAAATGCTTATTATTTCAGTATTGTAAAGAAATATCGAGGAGCTTAATACAAAATAGAGGTTCTGTGTTCTTGTATCGATATCGGAACCGGTATGAATTCGGGTTCGAGGTGAGACACCCCGACAGCGGGAGTAGGCAACGTGTCCGAGTGGGCAACAACTGGTACTTTATGAATATATTATAAACATAATTCATTTTGAAGTAACATGATATGTTCTAAAGGTGTTAGCGCCTTACTTTCTTACCAAAAGAATAGAAGAATATATTAATAAATAGAAGGGTAAGAATGCTGATCAAAGACGAATTGAGTTTTTAACGTGACTCCATTTAAACCTCGGAGGACATTTTAAGTGGTCGGTCCCAAAAGTTGTCCCCTCGAAGGTGACAACGGTCATCGGCACTTTCCAACGCGTGCTGAATCAGCACGAGGGGGTTGAAGTCCCTCAATTTAAAATAAAAAATGTATGGAAGCGTATGTTCTTGCGAAAGAAAACCAGACAAAATAATCCTAAAAACGCGATGCTTTTGAACATGAAGAACGGAAGGTGGGCACGTATTGCACTGATCATATACCCGCTCCCACACACAGCCGAATGCCAATAATTAACGTTATTTGGACGTTCATAATATATTCTACATTGTGATGCCGCCGACGCAATTAATGCACCGATCGGCCGCATTGTTTACGACGGCGCGTCCGCATCGAATAATACGGATATTTGGATAAACAAACGCAAAAGATAACAAGGCCTAGCGACAGGGCGATATCGCGGTATGCGTTCGGCGACCGGCGCCTCCTCGCCCGGCGCAAGCGGATCGTCACCGGTCATTACTTTGTACTGTTAATAAGTACGAAAACTAATGCGATGAATGGTTGTGTTTAAAAAAAATGTTTATTTTATACATTTATCGTCATTGAATGTATAAAATAAATTTTGTACTTTTATCGTCATTAGAGTTAACTTTTCATCATTAACAATTACTAAATATAATTTAAAAGAAATCTCTCCCTTTGAGGAAAACGTTCTGAATGTATTCAATATGGAAATTTTTATTGTTGTAAGGAATTAGCCTTGAAATAAGTTGGGAACTGTTTTCTTTTAATTTGTAAAGAAATAAAACTTACGCAATTGTATTATACCGTTATTGTTTCCATTATAAACTTAACTTTCCTTTCAGAATACTAATGAAACTGCTTGATACAATAACCATACTTTTGTTAAAAATTTTTGATCTATTATTTTTAAGTTTTATTTTAAATGTAGGCAGACTTAAATTTCTTGATTTATATAAATCAGTGTTAAACATAGGTAAGAGCAGGTCAGACCTGGGTACCAAGGATTCTATAATATCGAATAATATAGCTAGGTAGATTTATTTATGGATTAAGGACTTATGCATAAAGAAAATCTAATGATTTTATTTTTAAAATACAAATTAAGGAGGTTGTACTTGTGTATAATTTGTACTTATATATGAAAAAAAATAATTAAAACTTCATTAAAATTATTTTTTTATATATACTAGAACTACTAGTTGATGATTCATTTTAGATTATTTTATTTGCAAACTTCAGAGAAAAAGGGGAAATAATATTTTTTGAACATTGTCAAATATGACTCTCAACTGATAATCTCAAGTCGCATTAGTTTAGTATAGAAATTTATTAATATTATAATTTTTTGGGTTATTAGAATACTATTTATTTTGAAATTATTGCATCACAAATACGATCGCAAACATGATTTCAGTAATTATAGCGGTAGTAATAGTAACTAAATGAATGAGTCTGTTAAGAAAAGAGATATGAAAGTAAAATGTCAGCAAAACTAAGGTCGTGATGTTTGAAAGAGGCGAAAGCACGACTGAACGCGATATATATATAAAGGTAAGTGTCGAACAATCAAACAAGTGAAAGAGTCTGTATACTTGAGTAGTCTGTTTACAAATGACGATAAATATGATGGAGATATTGAAAGGAAAGTGGATGCGAGAAAATAAAGGAATGGGGCCTTGCTTGCTATTATGAATAACAAAATATGTGTATCGTGAACAATTCATTTGGCTATCCCTAATGGAGTCCTGATCCCTATGCTTATATACGCTAGTGACAGTTTACGGAAGAAAAATAGAAAGTAAAATCCATGCGTTCTCTGCGTAGGTGTGGAGTATATTTGAAAGATAGATCTAGGAACAGTGATGTTAAAGAGCAGTGTGATTTGAAAGAAGATGTAGTGACTAAAGTAGAAAAGATATATGGCGGTGGTTTAGCCATCTGGAAAGCATCAATGAAAGTAGATTGAGAAAGCTAAGGTTTCTGATAGAAAGGTCGTTAAGGGTCGCTCTAAATAATCCTTTTCAGACCAAATTGGTGGCATATTAAAAAAGGCCAAATTTTAAATACCCGAAATCGACTAACTTGCATGAAAAGATTGATGGATGTCAATGAAGCAAGAGAGAAATGTAAAAATTTTACCGTATTGAAATCTAGTCTCTGTCTACCCTTCTGGGAAACAGGCGTGAGTTTGTATATTATTATTAATAGTTACTTCTGGACTGAGAAAAACATACCTAACACGTAACATACTTAAATTTAAATAGACGTATACACCGAAATCCCTCAGGGCTATATTTACAATTTTCACATTCGATACGGCTTTTCTTTGCCGCTATTGGTCCACGCTTTCACAAAATGAAAATTTCATTTTTACCCGTTAACTCGAAATTCCATTTTCCTTCTCCATGCACGAAGCGCTTACTTTTCTATTTTTTTAATGAAACGATACACCAATTTTTACGGGTCAAGCGGTGACCTGGTCCGTTTCCACTGAACCGGGGCACGACAGAATTGTAATATGTTCGAGAGCGCAGTGCGTTTGCCAGATTTCTTACTGATTTATTGCGTCGCTTTTGCACGAATGCATGCTTAAGATTCCTTCTCTGATATGATTAGCGAAGTCTCTTCTGTTTTACGTCTAACACGTGAGATGTTAATATTTATATGCTAAAAGAAAGAGTGACGGAACAGAGGGACAGATCGACTAATCGATCTCGAATTCCTTAAATCTTTCAACCTCAATAAAGTCCGGCAATTGTAAAACAAACGTGAACGAAGTCCGTAATATAAATACATTTAAAACATTTTAATATTTTTCCCATTATTAAATACACGAACCATTAAATAAAGTAACATATGTAATATTTCTAAGCTGAAACCATTTTTTACTATTTAAAGCTTCGATTTTCTACAGTGAGACGGTCATTGGCAAAAAGTAAGGGTGGGTCAATAGTTTTACGCCCGTATACGTCGCTCACTTTGAGGACGTTGCAAAAAAATCGCTCATGCTAGAGTAATTAAGACAGAATCTTCAACAACACGGCATTCATTGTGCTGGCCCACCATCAAGATTGCCTGACATTGTATGGGTTATACCTACAGCTAGCAAAAGAATTACCATATACAGAATCCGAAGGCATCCTTCAAGTTTTCCGTTTTGGTGAGCCTAGTACCTTCAGATCAATTTTCCACGAGTCGATTTTGCAATTTGCGAAATGCAGTGAACAAAATTGCTCATGCCATTCAAATGAATATTCTCAATTAGTGATCAGCGTAAACCGATTATTGTTATAATTAAATTATTATTTTCGTTTGTTGAATGAATAAAAAAAATTAAATAATCCCGTCCACAATTAACAAATTATTCCGATACGATCAAAAATCATGTCAATAGATACAAAACTATATAAATTGTAAAATCAAATCCTTACCAACAGAAATAGAAATCGAATCATTCCCCAACCGCTTAGTTATTAACATTCAGAATATCAACTTCGAATTCATAAATAAATACTAAGAAATGTTAACAAGTTTTCGGCGTTTACCGTGTGGGAGCGTTTTATCCGTTAGTCGTTATGTATGTAAGATTTTTTTATGATCAATAAAACAATCCCGCTTCAAGCGCCGCACATGCAACTTGGGCACGAATCGTGCTGCACTGCGGGATGAATAACAACGCACAAATACTGAAAGCTGTACGATAAAAAGCTTATATGACAGAGCCTAACATTGTACTATATTATACAAACATGACAATTTTACATTCCAATCACTTGTAACCATATTATCCTTAATATCTAGAAATGAACACTAGATTTTAACATACTTCATGTGCAATGACTTATTCATTTGTTAGGACTGCCTTTGTAAGATACGTTCACATCTTGTATCACTGTTCTGTAGAATGACCGAGAACAAGTACATCCAAATAAACGAAATTCAATGCAATTGTATTCCAAGGGGACTGAAAATTGAATCGAAGCGTCCGATTCCGCCTTTACGCATCTATTTATTAGGCTGTAGAAAGAAAAGTTGGAAACGAAATCGTAGAATCACCACGAGGGCAAAATAAGTTAGAAATACAATTTCACGGTTTCAGAGATGTCGGAGTTAAATTTTCGTAGCTCTGACCGGCGACATACAAACAGATATTTCACTTCGTTAAGGTTAAGTTCCTCAAATACCAGAAATACATACAGCATCAGTACAAATATCATACATCAGCGCTGCTCACAATTAATAATTTCAACATTGTAGATAATGCGTTCTCATTAAAACGTATTTTCCCTGGAATCGATAAAACAATGTGTGCACGTGCTAATAAACTGTTTGTTTACTTTAATTGTTCATTTCCTTACAATGCTCATATAAATCATATTAATGTCGTGAGTATGAGATTATTTTAAAATAAATATACACATATGGCCTGACCGGACTGAAGAAATACACAGCTTGAACATATATTCTATAGAAAGTTATAGTTGAATAAAATTTATTTATACAGTGGAATCTCAATAACTCGAACCTCGTTACGTCGAAAAAAATTGCCATTCCCTTCCGATGAACCCCTAAATACGCGCTATCTCGAATTATTTAGACTTTGTAACTCGAACAAAATGTTATTTCCCTACAAAGTGTTAATAATACATATTTATACTCTATAATTCGAATTTCAAAAAGGGGACTTCATAAGTCGTAGTTGGTAAAATATAATGACATCTTACTTGTAATTCCCCGAAATAATAGCAATAAATTCCAAAATGAATGTTCGGGTTCGGGGCTTCGAACCCGGCTAATCTATTGTTTTTGTCTTGTACACGTGCAATGAATGAATACATTCATGAAACTTTCTAAGTAATACAGCTATGAACGTTATGTTTGTTCCTTGTCGACACAGTCATATGTATCTCGAAGTTCTTGTTAAGTCGAAAACTCGTTAACTCGATTTATTTTTGCATTTCCCTTGACATTCGACTTATTGAGATTCCACTGTATTAATTTCTGATTTAGAACAATATTTTATATAATTAAAAGAAAATGGTTCAATGGGACAACTGAAATGAAACCACTAAACGTCGTCGCCACTTCATAACTATCCACTAAATTACGAAGATTTTTTTAATATTTTCGAGATAAATTTACCATCAAAAACATAAAATATATGAAATACAAGTCTTGCAAGGCAGTCCTTCCACCGCGAAAAGTTATGAGATCTCATGTTAAATCAAGTTTTAATTAGTATCTGCGAAAGCACATATTCAACAATTTCGTCATAAATTGTTTCCTAATTGCTTACCTATCAATGTTTATAATGATTGTATCGATATTTTATACCTTTATTTCTAATTTAGTCGAGAAGTGAGTTTTCTGCGAATGAAATCTCTTAAAAATATGAGCGGTAGTTCATTCGATTCGGGATGCGATTCTGAGAAAGGCGTATTTTTTTTATTCCGCAAACAAATATGGCTATTTAAAAAAAAATATTTTGTCATTTTGTTGTAATGAAATAATGAATTAAAAAAAGTTATGCTTTTAGTGTTTTTTTTATAAGTCATAATTGACTGTTTTCAATATAGTAATGAATTGAAAGGACAGAAAGTGCCCTGAGGGGTTTCAAGTAAAGGATGGTACGGCTGTAGTTGTGCTCGATTTGGCCGGGCACTACCTTGCCCCAAATACTGTACTCGATGCCTGTTAGAATCAACAAAGGATAAAAAATCCAAAACCTTCAGGTACATGCAAGTTTCCTTTCGATTTTTCTCATTACTGTTGAAACAACCAACGATCAATCGATATTCCAACTGTCGTCAACCATCGCTGCGCCCTGTACATACCAAGGTTTAACCTAGGATGAAAGTCCACCACCGACCACATAGGGATAACTGTTCCATTATCGATCCGTGAACAGAACACATTCTCGAGAGTCCCTTATGCCGTCTTCTTTTACGAGGCTCACGAAGGGAAGGTTTGGATGGGGTGGACCGATTCATATGTCGAAATCCCCACGGGAAATGTGACAGGTAGGGGCTACGCCACGGGCACGCAGTCCGGTATAGTTACCTAAAATTCGCGTAATTCGATATCCTAATCTTGTTAAGGGAGTTGATATCAGTCACACAACATTTTTTTTAAATGAACGACTTGATTACATGAACGAATTTTAATTGACGCCACTGTGACCCGTTTCAGCGGTGACATGAAAAAAAAATTAGCTAATGCCGAGAAATATTTTGAAGTTTATGCTTTCCATAGAGCGTAATTGTTTTCACACAATCGATAAAAGTACTTTGAAAAAATGTTTGGCTAAACAAATAAATAAAGACAACTCTCGTTACTAAAAAGCTATAGTAATTATCCCGCGCCTATAACTTCACATTGAATATTGAAGTTTACCACACGCGTGGTTTACCGTTCTTGCTTCATTATTGTTGTAAAGAAGAATTTATTATACGGCTTGAATCTTAACAAAAAACTTATATACAAGAGCAGTGACCGCCGCTATTTAAATTGTAAATTATAAAGCATTATGTTAATTTTTTTCACACATAATGTATATTTAAGTAGGTTATAGTGCAAAATACTGCATAACTGGTTTTTAAAATATGGGCGTATAATGATATCTATGTAAAATGTGTTAATTTTTTTTCTGACTAACATCTGAGAAGATCATCGTGTTTTGGTATATGTAGGTAAGTATAATACAAATATTTTTTATAAAGCAAAACAATTTATATTTTCGTAGTCTCGGATTATTCAAACAAATAAATTTAGTAAAAATACTATCCAATCCTTACATTCGACATATTGTTCAACTCCTATACTACTGTATAAGCACTGAGCAATTCAACGTATTGCTCAAACTGCGATCTGAATAAAAAGCGAAATGTCATAAAAAAAAACTTAATCCGAAAATTCCCAATAATATGTAAAATCCACGTTTATGCTTGGAATGAAAAAGCTTATGATTGTGGTGCGTTACATCATAAGTTAGATTAGACGTGGTAAGACGTCCAAGTGTATATAGACTGAATTAGAATTCCTAAACTCATACAAAAACTGTATTTTGATAAAGTAATTCCGTAAGAATGAAACGTAACCACCACTCCTGAAGACGTTGATTTTTATAATACGAAGGGCTTACGTTTTATATCGACAAGAACCAAAAACCTGCACACTGCCTCGTCTCAAGACCGATTTCACCACTTCCCGTCGATCCGTCCTTCGCATTACCGACGGCCAGATCATGTTTTTAGGAGTGACCAGCGACTCGTCTCGACGCCCTCGTCCTCGTATTGGCCCTTCACGCCTCACCGTCGCCCTGCGATACGGCAGCAACCGTATAGAGACAAACACCGATAATTACATCATTTATACATCTTCGCAACGCCGTTTCTGATTTGTAATGCTAGGCCGTAATGTAAAATCCGACGGTCTGTATACTATTATCCGTACAAAACATTGTGATGCGCGGTTTTCGACCTTACGCTGCTGAGATTACGGTTATTCGTGTTTTTTTTTTTCGTCTCATTCCGCGAAATACGTGGTGTAACGGTGTCCGGTCCGACCATACATTTGTTTTGGTTCGCGACGCGCGGTGGCGTTCGAGCGCATTGTTGTAACGCGCGGTGTCGATGTTATGTCATATCAGATATGCTTTTGATCTAGAATAATAAAATATTCGTTAGTAAAAAGGAAAAAACGAACGATAATCACGAAACAAATTAAATAAAGTAAATACAAATTCACGAGTCAGAATAAATTAAATATCAACAAAAGTCTATTTTGATTCGCATATCAAATACGCATATTCGAATTAAATCGAACAAATATATAAGTTTCTTAATTGTTCGCAGATATTTCTTATTTACTTAAAAAAAAATGGTTTACCAATAATATTTTTATTTGTGTTGGTTTAATTAAGTGAAATATTTGGAAACGACTATCCATAAATTCTCGAGTATCAAAATCGAAATTTATAAATACCTCTAGATCCTTTTTATTCGGTAGTAAAGCGCACGTGCGACCGAAGTCATTATTAGCTCCGTACTATTCACGGCTGCATTAAAGTCGCCGGTCGACCTCGACGTTTGTCGTTGACCGATCTCGAGGAGAGCAAGCGTCTACTTGAATTCTTATTCACAATTTATTACTTAAATGACATCAAAACATTGTCGAATAAATCGATCTATTCGACATTCTATTTATAACTGGCAACACACAGCTTCGCCCTCACTGACGAGATTGTATCTATGGTTATAAGAAAAAAAAAAACTATTCACTTCCGCATTCGCGTATCGAAGTAAACGTTATCATAATCTCGGTTTATATAGACTAGCATTGGAAATCCGGGTGTCCGAAAGGAAATCTGCGGATGTACACCCAAATAGCACCTGGCATTTTAAAACTCACTTACACACATACCAATTTATGTAATCCATTTAAATGGCACGTATCACTGTATAGCTTATTTGCTTAACAACCCACCGAAATCATAGTGCTGTGATCCGCTTTGGGAATGATATCGTAAACATGAACATAAAAGACGTACACGCTACCGCGTACCAAAGCAATGGAATACACAACGCACGCCGCATCTTCAATTCGTTGCATCTAACGGATATTAGCTATAATATCAGATATCATCTGATAATGTAAACTATAGCCTATAATAACATGTACTATAGTAAGTTTTAAGAGCAACTAAGCATACAACTTAAGCATTCGTATTGGCCGATCGACGAAGAGCGTCGATCAAAATAATCACAAGAGGCATAAAAAATTTGCATTACGTTGCAATATATTGTTTGTCTTTTAGTTTATTTGATACTTTTAATGCTTAACTATTGACATCAGTAAGTCTTTTATTATTTATTTCATTTCAATGAAGATCGTGCGTTCTTGTCTTTGAATTACAATTTTATTTAATTAAGGACTATATTAAAATATCCAGCAAATTCAACACACAACACAACACATTGTGAAAAAACATTAATAATAGAAATTTGCTTCTTAAGTTTGAACAATGAAGGCTTACCTTTTTAAATAACCGATTTAAAAAAAGCTATGAGTTTTGTAGAATTGATTGTTTTTGTTACAAACCTAATATTAGAGGAACCCTAAAATTCAAGTAAGTCAGTCTTGGTACAGTACAACGCACGAAACTTTACCGATCCGAATTGGCTGTGAATGATATACTGTGCAGGTATCATGCTTCCCGACCCTTCCTTCTTCTCCGCCGCATTTCTATTTTATGCAATTGCTATGGTTTCGTGACGAACTTCACAAAAGCAAACTTTCGTGCGTTGTACAGTACACCGTACCATACTGTTCCCAACCATACTATTAAAGATACTTTTTTTACGTATATTTTTTTTCGCTCGTCAATACTTTTTACTGTTCTATTAATTAAAGAAGTACAAAAAATACTGTTTTCCTGACGCTGATATTCATGTAAAATCGTAATTGGCATAGGCTTAATATTAATATGGATAATTTATATTCAAAACTAATATTGCAAAGTTATTTAAGAAAAAATGTCTCAGAAAGATTTTCTTGGTATGAATTCTGGTCAAAAATGGAGTCATTTGTTAGTCAACACTTCACAAACATTTAAAACCTGTAAAATTGTTTCGTACGTACATTCTGTCCCTGCCACTACAGCCTTCACAGAGTGTTTTCCTTAATGGATGCGGAAAGCGGAAGTGGCGGGATGGGAAATAGAGCTTCTATTGATATAATAAAAAGTGAGCTCCTCATTTATTTTAATATTGACTTAAATTGTGCAAGAAGCTGTAAAAAATATATTTTTAAATAATCAAAAAATAATTCAATACTGTTTACTTTTCTAAAATACTGTTCATTTAACTTCCCGACCTTACAAAAGTTGTAAAGTACAAGTTGTTCGTCCAAGAAGTTGGGAACGCTGCCGTACTAAACCCATTGGGTTTCACCGGATCAATCAAATGCTGTCACTTAGCGCATTTTGGGAAAGTACATAGGTGATGTTGCAAGATCCAGGACATCGATTCGTAATACGAAGGCTCAAAATTTTTGGCCAAACATAGCTGCATATGGCGCGTAAGAAATCGCCGTCGCAACGGAATGCTAAGGCCGTGTGCACACTGCGAAATAAAATTCGCGCAGAAATAAATCCGCACCGCAACGCGGTTCAATTCGTATCAAATCACAGATTTTTTCCGAGCGAATTGTTAATCGCTAGTGCGGCTACTCCCATAAAATTCAATGTCTTACAGAATTGCGAGAAAAAAAATCGCGCAGTGAGAAATCGCAGTCGGACAGGGCCTAATGCGGCCGTGAATCATCGAAACGTCGTGAACTCGGTACGCGCCTTACGGTAGCCGCGGGCGTGCGCCGGCGCCGCTCGCGGGCTTCGCGCGACGCGATGAAAGTGACAAACTCGAAAGTCGATGTTATTTATTTACGCTCGTTAGAAATAAACCGACTACTAAAACTGGTGTCCAGTGCGCGCGTGCGCACGCCCCGGCCCGCTATTTATATCGGACGGTCGCCGGCCGCCCGCGGCTCCGCCCCCTTCTACGACCGGCCGACTAGGATCCTATCTACGTGCTGTGCGCGTGGAATGCTCTAGAGACTCCAACGAATCGCACGATGTTCACGTAGGTCGTGAGGCTCCTACAGGATAAAATCGTTTTTGACGTCGACCCTATTTAAATAAGAGAATATTGCAATCATAGTAATATATAGCTAGATAATACACTGCTACTGTTTTCCACTTCCGGTAGCATATGTAAGTTACATCTCATGAAACAGTCGATTCGAGTATGATAATGTAATTTAAAAGTTTGTCTGTTTGTTACTACGCGCATGTCGCAAAAAACTTTTGAGCAACACTCGATAACACTGTTTTTGATACCTTAGAGAAGCCAACACGAGATGAACTAAACAAGTATAACTTTTACTTCTACCTAATGTTTCATCCAAACCTAATCCAACTAATACAAATATGAATAAATTTGAATACACCATATACTGACATCCAAGAGGTCGACATTACAAGAGGGAATGTAACTCAAATTTATTCTATGCTCTCGCAAGAAAAAAACTAGTGCAAAGGTGGAGTTAAAGTAGTTTAACTTAATACTCTATTGTTACGAAGATAAAGACGTGAATAAGTTTCCTTTTTACTGGCGTTGCTGTTGGAATTCTAAATAAGCTGAAATTGCGTATTTTGAAAAGAATACTACTACTTTTATACATAAATAGTTTCAAGCACGTTTTAAAAAGTTACATTCGGGACGCTAGGAAAACGTCCCTTATTTCGTGAGTATCGTGAAATGAATAAAAAAATAGTTTTACAAAGATCAAACAATATTATTTAATGAAATGCTCTAAAATCAACTTGTCATCACCAAACAATCCAGCTATGAGGCGAAAGCGCTCGTCAAGTCTTAAACGATGACTCCGCTCAACGATTCATTCATTGAGATATTTACAAAATGATCGATATGAAATTTAATAAAATCCGAATTAGTGGAATTTTTTCGTATGCATCTCGTATTTTCACCACACTAGCGTCGTGCGGACAATGTCGAGTTTACGATTTGAATGCGCCACGCCTGCCCGCGGGGTTGGCGACCTTTTATTTTCCGACTAAACTTTTGCCTCTTAAAAACCTTTCGGTAAACAAGGTAGTCAGTCGGCTCGGCGGGAATTTGAGAAACGCAAAACTTGTACCTTATTGATGTGGACCGTGAGCGTTGGAAGTGAAATAAAACGAGAAACGGATTTTTCTTTTGTAATGTCAAGAAAACAGTTATAAATCGAACAATTACCAAAAAAATCATTGTTATTATAATAATTAATAATCTTTGTTAATTCGTTAATTTTAATTATATCCATAAGCAGCTAAATCGTAACTGTTAATGCCCTAATACACTTTTCGAACCAACCTGTTGGACCAATATACTGGACTAGTAATAGGGTCAGTATACATGGCGTATCGGTCTCACTGCATTGGCCATACATATTGGTCAAGCGCATTGGTCCAACTTGTACTCGAGCTTTGAACCGAGGCAGCGTTAGGTACATATTAATGAAAATACATTGAACGCGTAAGCCGAAATTTTATGTCTCGTACTACATGCGCTTATCCTATATTCTATGTAAAAATTGAAAGTTAAAAGGTCTTCTCGATGATTCCTTTATTGTATTTACCTTCATCTTAAAGCAATTCCGTTACTTTCCTTACGTTTTCTTCCCAATAAAAGTAATAAAAGTTTGGAATCGAATCAAAACGCGCGCCTTATAAAGGGCCGCACCTCGGCGCGGCTCGCGGACTCCGCGCCGACGACCCTTCGCGGGTGCGCGCACGCGGCTCGGGGAGCTGGAGCCGTTCGTACAATGAAATCGCTTCGCAATAACTCGCGCACAAACTGGCACCCATCAATCAAGCGTTTGGAATCATTTGAGAAAGGCCTCCCGGCGATGTTGCTTGGGAGTTGAGCTTTTTCGTTTTTAACGAATCCGGTTACGGCAAGTGTGCCGCGACGGCGGCGACAAATGGGCCAACTGTAAGTATCACACTGCGACAAAATCGCGGTTGCATCGTCCGGCGCAATCTCTAATAGACACGGATATCCGAACTGTCGCTATTACGTAGGCGTTCCGATATGCACTCGAGTGCGATTGTAAAATGTCTTCGTTTCCGTCGTATCTGTAGTAGTGTTTCGGATTTGGCAACTGGTTGCCGCACGGTGACGCAACGCGGGTAATGGAACAGCTCTTTTAGGACTGCAATCAGAATAGAGATCGTCGTCAATCAAAGAAACTGAAATACAAATAAATCTGGTACAATATTCCATTTCTTTCGAATCGATTTTTTTTCAACATAAACCTTTTTTTACATATATTTTGAGATGTATTTCACATTTTTTACAACTTTGAGATTTTAATTATTATCAATTAACAACCGCTTCCGCCTTTGCCCGCATGGCGTAAATCATATTCCTGTACCCACCTTGGCTTTCCTTGCTTTCATAATAAATATATACTTTGTTTCCATACCCGAAATTTGCCATACAATTCACATGCGTGAAAAATGATATATAAAAAATTTTATGGGAAAAGTATCGGAATATAAACTACTATAGTTATTGCTCACAATAAAAATTGATATACTTTCAATGACTATTGGAGCAAATTGTGAATATTAATATAACTATACTATTATAGTAATATCTATATATTAATACATATTTTAAACCATACAGTGCACTTTTAAAAATGCAATTACTGAGCTAAATGGAAATGCCATTTCACGAAGTAATTTTTAAGCAATGCGGGAATGCGAGCAATATGAAATAATTCTAAAATGAGTTTTTTTTTCGATCTTTACTCTTGATTTTAACGTAATTCGTATTTATATTATCAATTAAGTTAAATTAAAATTTTCCTATGAAAACATGGTCGAAATACCCAAAAGTACTTCTACGATCATGATGAAAAATATCTAGAAGTAAACGAATGCCAAAACACTCGAGCCTTAAGTGGAAACCTTAATTACATCGTCCTTCGAAATGAACAAGACTTCGTACTCTGTGTAATAAATGAGTATTATTGATTCACGAAAGCGTGAGTACTTTGCGATAAATCATCCAAAGAATTCTAAAACCTCGGTAATCCTCTTACACGATTACAGTATTGACGAAAGAATAATTAAACGATCATTGCAAGGGTTTCCTGAGATATGTTCCGAATATCGAGGGTTTCAAATGATGTGTTAAAATTTCTCTTAACTACGTAATTCTCCGATTTCACTTC